>RBNK01000024.1:0-61979 GCA_003990785.1 Endogone sp. FLAS-F59071 | reverse complement strand
TAGGATTTGAGGAGCGGGTAAATTTATGGAGGGCTTATGTTGCCTCCCGTTGTGCATCTCCATCATCTTCTTCTTCTAATAAATAATCATTTCCTTGATTGAGGTCCTTTTGTCTATTAATTGTTCAATTTGTAGTCTAGATGTTGCTGATAATTGTTTTGTCGATAATCATTCATCTGTTTCTAATTTGACTAGTGTTGTTATGTCGGCTGGTGCTTGTTGTTCTAGAGTATATGATTCATTTCTATCAATACTGATTCGGTAATCTACGTCTCCAACAAATGATTCGTATTGTCTTCTCAAGGTTGCTTGTATTAACATGTCTTTATGAAGTCCATTCGCAAAGTTCACCTGCTTTTGAAGTCTGTCTACGCCTCTCATTGTTGTGATCGTCTCTATTCCTCCTCAGTATTGTAGTCTTCTTGCTAATTTGTATAGATATTTGGTATTACTCCGAGTATATCGTAAGTTTTCCAAAAGAATTTAGGCCTTGATAAAATGTTCATAATATATGTTCCTCAAATATCGATTATATTGCAATTATGATGACACTGAATGTTCGTTATGTTGAGTGTTGACATTGCTGCTACTAAAGTTGTATCTTGCCAGGTCAAAGGTTTTCTAGGCAGATTTTGCCACCAGATTGCTGCTGATTTTCTGAGAAATCCAGCAATTTTGTTGACCTGTGCATATGACTTGGCATATACTTGTTCAGGTGTATGATTGACGTTGTTGGTGAGTCTGTCGTCCGGTACTCGATCATCATTCCAGCTGTTGGCATTATAATTGGCTTCAACGGCTGATATAAATGCTGCGACTTCTTTGGCTTCTCCCTCGAAGGGTTGTAGGTTGACTGCTTTGGTTGTCTGACTGAGTTGTGCTACTTGTCCTACAAGTGCAGTTAAGGCTGCTACTTGTGCGGTTAGTGCGGCGATTACGGCGTCGGCCATTATATCGGTAATTGTAGTTGGTGCGAGTAGTGGTGATGTTGGAAGTACGTTTTCTTCTCTATTCATTTGTTAGAAGTATTCTCTGACTTCGTGATCAAGTATTTCGTCTTCTGAATTGAGATCGTCTGATTCTTCAAGTATGTCAGCTTCGAGTGTGATTCTTCGAATGGTTGTATCGGCGTCTTCAATAAATGCAGTGTTGGCGTCGTGATAGACGGTTGTCTCAGGTTCGTGTAAGTCACTTATATTAGTTACTTCTCTGAATGTTGGTTTGCTAGGTCCAGGTGTATGTCGGAATGTAGATGCTGTGAGATTGATAGGTTCCTCGATCGATAATGGTGTGATAGGTACAGTTGATCCTAATGGTGTTGTTTCGGCAAATTGTGTGAGGTCTTCTGCTACTAATTTCTCAAATAATCTGTTCGCAATTCTGTAGTAAACGGTGCCTCGGTGTGTTGAGTAATCAAATTGCGAGTTGGTAATCCACTTTTTAATTACTTGGCGATTATTATATCCTTGTACAGTAGATGTAAGATTGGTGAAGTGGTGTTCAGCTCGTGTGATAGAAACGATGTCACGATCTCTTTTGATATTTTCGTAGAGGAAATCTTGAAATGCTTCGAAATAGGCTTCAGTTGTAAGAGGGTTTTTGAATTCTTCTAAAAGTTCGTTGTAGAGTTCAAGGTATGTTTCGCCTTGTAAACGAGCTACTGTTGTTGAATCAGTGCTTCATAACAGTTGCTGATATTGTGTCCACTTGAAGGGTTCCGTGATGTATGTAGCCTCTCTGGCTGTTGGAAGTAAGATGTGTGTGGTGTTTTTAGTAGTACTCCGAGTATGTCGGTCGTGTCTAAAAGGAATTGGTAATTCTAGGCCTTTGTAACAATATTAGTAGTATGTTTCTGATTATAACGGTTTTTCGTTACCGCTGCTACCAAGTTGTAAGGGGGTTTCTCCTAAACCACCTGTGAGGAAGCGTCTGATGATACTAATCCGCGTTGGACTTAGGAATCTCCAAGAACGTCGCAAGATTTCTAAGGTATCGAAAGTACTTTGTTTTTTTATAAGATGATTAATTGTGAATTTCAGACTTATAGTCTTTAGCGCTTTTTTATGTGTGTAGAAGGGGGTGAGATCTTTAGCTCTCAAAGGGATCTTGAGTATACACTGCTATTGAACTCAGTTGTTGGAATATTGCAAGAATAGTGCAGAACTTCAATTTAATGAGTCCACGACTATCTGCATTATACGAGCCTCTTGAGGTTCCGGCTCTTGTAGAGATTTGTATAAGATTGTGTATAAGAGTTGTGAAGGGAAGTTAAGAAATTGAACTGATAGGAATGATGATTCTGTTTATTGAATAAAGAATTAAGAGGTATTTATACAAAAGATCAGATAGTACTGCTATAAAGGTAGCTGCCTAAGATAGTACTTCTGATAGCGGTAATACTTCAAAAAGAAATACTGAAATAAGTAATGCAGTAAAAGGTAATACTATGAAAGGTAATAATAAAAAGAGAAATTACTAGAGATAGTAATTTGAGAAAAGAAAATACTATATGAAGTATTTCTGTAAAGAGTAATGCTAAGATAGGTAATATAGAAAAAGGAAATGCTTCAATAGGCAATACTACTAAAGGCATTTCTGAATACAGTAATACTATAAAAGGAATTTCCTAAAACAGAATTTCCTCATTGAGTAATTTCTCAATCGGCAATGCTCTATTTGGCAATGCCTCATTTGGTATTTCTAAATCGGGAACTACCATATCGGATAATTCTATTTCGAATGACTAGAATGTTCTAAGTAGTGCTGCGGCACAGTAACAGTTATTTGTAATGTCTAATAATATCACTCTTACAATTATATACTACTACTTTCTCTTATACTTTTACTATAACTTCACAATTTCAATAATATTTAGTTACTCTTGACAATTTTATGAAGTTAAGTCCTTCTAGTATCCTTCATAAGAGTAATAATAAGATTATTTATAAGACTTCTTCTTTGAGTTCTTCTGTCCTTAGCAAGCATTGTAGAGATAATGATGATGGTTATGAGGTCATTCATAGAAGTTCTCCCATAAGTTCTCCTATAAGACTTTTACTAAGCTCTAATGTTCTGAGTAAGCAGTTTCAAAATATATCAGATTCTAATAATGATGAATATTCCAGCCCTTGGAGTGATGATATTGATGAATATTCTATCAAGTATCAGTAGATAAGTAAGTAGATATAAGGTATCTATTATAATCTTTGGTAATCAATTAGAAGTATCCTTGATCATTACTAATTTCTTTTCCTATAATTTTGCTATGTACTTTAAATTTCTAGTATCTCTAGCTCTTTCTGTATATTATGTTAATTCTCTAATCTTTAGTTATAATATAGCTATAAAGGTGGTAACATGGTATGATAAGATAGATCTGACTCTAAGTTCTGTAGATACTCCTTTCTATTCAATTAATGACTTTGAACATAATATAGAGAAAGATAAAGAGTTTGAATCAGCTATAGTAGTAAGTCTTGATTTCAACAATAACAATAATAGTATGGTAACTTAGCTACTCTCAATTAATGATAAGTAAATATCTTCTTCTTTAATAATTTTGTCAGGAGTAAGAATTTCTATTAATTTCTATATAAATCTCTTTATTAGAGATAAAAGCAAAGTTCCTGATTCTCCAATGGGTTCTTCTAATAGATATCAGATACCAGTAAGAGCTATCTGCTGGTATACTCCAAAGAGTCCATCTCTTATTCATACTCTTCTATCTAATTCTGCTATTGTTTTGTTTGATTCTGATAAGGAGAGTAAGATCGAATTCCCAGAGGTTGATCAGGTTAGTTGATCAGATCAGTTAATCAGGTTAACTGATCAAATAAATAGTTTCACTCTGTTTTCTTCTATATATGTTGATCTAAAGCTGGTTTGGTAATAAAGATCTTTTCAACATATCAATTCATAACATTTCTTCTTAAAGTTGCTTGTTGTAAGGGGGTTTCTTCTAAACTGCCTATAAGGAAGCATCTGATAATACTAATCCATATTAGACTTAGGAATCTCCGAATATGTCGCAAGGTTTCTAAGGTATCAAAAGTACTTTGTTTCTTTATAAGAATGTTAATTATGATTTTTAGACTTATAGTCTTTTTAGCACTTTTGATGTATATAGAAGGGGGTGAGATCTTTAGCTCTTAAAGGGATCTTGAGTGTATACTGCTATTGAACTCAGTTGTTGGAATATTGTGAGAATAGTGCAGAACTTCAATTTAATGAGTCTGCAACTATCTGTATTACTTCAAGCCTCTTGAGGTTCCAGCTTTTGTAAAGAGTAATATCAGATCAATGTTTTGTATATAAGAGGTTATTAAGAGAGGAGTTGATAAGATTTGACTTAAACTTGAAGACTAAAAGTTATTAAATAAAGAATTGAGGGATATTTATATAAAATTGAAAAGCTAAGATTAATAATATAAGCTAACTATAATCTTTAATATCAACAGTATTGATAATTTCAGCAGTGTGGATGATATCTATAGTGTTGATAATTTTGGTAGTGTGGATGATATCTACAGTGTGGATGATATCCACAGTGTTGATGATATCCACAGTGTTGATAGTATCCACAGTGTTGATGGTATTCATAGTGTTGATAGTATCATAGTGTTGATAGTATCATAGTGTTGATGATATCCACAGTGTGGATTGTGTAACCAGAATGTTTTAAGTATTACTGCAGTATAGTAGTGATTATTTGTAATGTCTAAATTAATTACTCTTACACTTGTCTTGAGCATTTGCAAAGTTTGTCTGTTTTTAAATCAATTTTTACTCTCTTATTATAGAATCTTCCAATATTGTTTTAGTACTGATCAAATGTTTAGGTTAAAATCATTATTGATTATTTTATTCTTCCTTTAGAGCAGGTGTCAGTAGTCCTTCTGGTTATTTCCTATAGTACATATCAAGGTGTGCTGGCTTCGAGATAGTTATAATTTATTGATTTCTTTATTAGTTTCTCCATCAGTTCATTTAGTTCAGTCTGTTCGATCAGTTCACTTTGATTTCATTCATTTTGACTTCATTCACTTTGGCTGTTCAGTCAGTTCAGTTCAACTCATTTTGCTTATTTCTATAAATTCTATAATTATTATAGCTCTCATTCATTTCATTCTCCAATGATCATATATCTATAGATCTTGTCTTGGGTAGAACCTAGTCAAGCTAGTGATTTGAACCTGCATCTTTAATGTATACTATAGCTTTCTAGTAGTATTTTCCTATAGCGTGTACCAGTTGCACTATAGCATCAGTTATTTCCTTTCATTTCCTTTCATGTAGAGCATCAATTTAATGAGTTTGTATTGGTTATAACAGTTCAGTCAGTTATAACAGTTTAGTTCTACTTAAATGAGGATATAAGCTTTAGTCATTTTCAGCCTTTAAGCTTACTTAATAAAGCTTCTGCCAATCAGCATCAAGATGTGATAAATATACTAATAATCAGTTGTTCTATATTCAAAGATACTAAGTGAGAATGCTCAGAATTATAGATGCAATATCTCTCTTTATATATCCTTACTATAGCTAAATGTGCTATGCTCTTCAGGCTTTATTATAACTGATATTAAGATATTCCAAGACTCTATATAAACTGATTTATTTAGATAGAAATAAATAAGGTATTTTATATAAATTTGAAAGAATATAGTTAGCTTCACTATAATAATAATTTGATTATTGTAAATTATATAATTACTACTAGAGTAGTATCTTTACTGCTATAGTAGATAGCTGTAAGAGTGATATTATTAGATATTATAAATAACTATTATTGTGCTGCAGTACTACTTAAAACATTCTAGTCACTCGAAATAGAATTACCCAATATAGTAGTTCTCGATTTAGAAATACTAAATGAGGTATTGCCAAATAGGGCATTGCTGATTGAGGAATTACTCAATGAGGAAATTCTGTTTTAGGAAATTCTTTTTATAGCATTACTGTATTTAGAAATGCCTTTAGTAGTATTACCTATTGAAGCATTCCCTTTTTCTACATTACTTATTTTAGCATTACTCTTTTCAAAAATACTTCATATAGTATTTTCTTTTATCAAATTACTATCTCTAGTAATTTTATTTTTGATTATTATCTTTTACAGTATTATCTTTTACTATATTACTTATTTCAGTATTATCTTTTACTATATTACTTATTTCAGTATTTTTTTTAAAGTATTACTACTATCAGAAGTCCTATCTTAGGCAGCTACTTTTATAGTAGTACTATCTGATCTTTTATATAAATACCCTCTCAATTTTTTATTTAATAAATATAATTATCATTCCTATTAGTTCAATTTCTTAACTTCCCTTTACAACTCTTATATATAATATATCAATCTTATACAAATCTCTATAAGAGCTAGAACCTCAAGAAGCTTATATAATGCAGATAGTTGTAGACTTATTAAATTGAAGTTCTGCACTATTCTCGCAACCTTCTGACAACTGAGTTTAATAGCAGTGTATACTCAAAATTCCTTTGAAAGCTAAAGATCTCACCCCCTTCTATACATATCAAGAGCACTAAAAGATTATAAGTCTGAAAAATATAATTAATATTCTTATAAAAGATATAAAGTACTTTCGATATCTTAGAAACCTTGCGATGTACTTGGAGATTCCTAAGTCCAATACAGATTAGTATTATCAGACACTTCCTCACAAGCAGTTTAGAAGAAATCCCCTTACAACTTAGTAGCAGCAGTAATGAAAAACTATCCTTCAACTGTCTAGAAAACCTTTTGACATAGCAAGTTACAACTTAGTAGCTATAGGTTATGAAACACCACCACCCCTTATAACTTAACAGCAGTGACAATGAAAAACTACCTAGAAAACTACTAAAATAGCAAGATATAACTTTGGTAGTAGCAATAACACTTAACACAATAAACATTCAGTGTCATCACAATTGCAATATAATTGATATTTAAGGAATATATATTACAAACATTTTATTAAGGCTTAAATTCTTTTAGAATACTTGTGATATACTTGAAGTAATATCAAATATCTATATAAATCAGCAAGAAGACTATAATATTGAGAAGGAATAGAGATGATTACAACAATGAGAGATATAGATGGACTTCAAAAGTAGGCAAACTTTGTGAATGAACTTCATAAAGATATGTCAATACAAGTAATCTTGAGAAGATGATACAAATCATTCATTGAAGATGTAGATTACCAAATCAGTATTAATAGAAATAAATTATATACTCTGGAGTGATAAGCACCAGCTGATATAACAATACTAGTTAAATTAGAAACAGACGAATAATTATCAATGAAACAATTTATTAGCAATCAGAATGACAGTCACAATTAGCAGACAGATAACTTTGAAACAAGATTGATATCAACAAATCAAACCACCCATATAAAACAAAATACTTAGACAATTACCTGCATCAAGTTTAGAACTTAAAAGAAGAAGTTCAGCAAATACTCTTTAAATAGAATTAACACTATACCTTCAAGAAATACAAACTCGCAGAATACTAAACAACTTTCTTATAGAAATAGCATAGATGCTATTTTTCCAAGAGGGGAAGAGTTGTAAAAGTGATATTATTAGATATTATAAATAACTGTTACTGTACTGCAGTACTACTTAGAATATTCTAGTCACTCGAAATAGAATTACCCAATATGGTAGTTCTCGATTTAGAAATACCAAATAAGGTATTGCCAAATAGGACATTACTAATTGAGGAATTACTTAATGAGGAAATTCTATTTAGGAAATTTCTTTTATAGCATTACTGTATTTAGAAATGCCTTTAGTAGTATTATCTATTAAAGCATTTCCTTTTTTTACATTACTTATCTTAGCATTACTCTTTTTAGAAATACTTTATATAGTATTTCCTTTTATCAAATTACTATCTCTAGTAATTTCCTTTTTGATTATTACCTTTTATAGTATTATCTTTTATTGTATTACTTATTTTAGTATTTCTTTTTGAAGTATTACCACTATCAGAAGTACTATCTTAGATAGCTACCTTTATAGCAGTACTATCTGATCTTTTGTATAAATACCTTCTCAATTCTTTATTTAATAAACATAATCATCATTCCTATTAGTTCAATTTCTTAACTTCCCTTCACAACCTTTATACATAATATATCAATCTTATAAATCTCTACAAGAGCCAAAACCTCAAGAGGCTCGCATAATGCAGATAGTTGTAGACTCATTAAATTGAAGTTCTGTACTATTCTTATAACCTTCTGACAACTGAGTTCAATAGCAGTACATACTCAAGATCTCTTTGAGAGCTAAAGATCTCACCTCTTTCTATATATATCAAAAGCACTAAAAGATTATAAGTCTGAAAAATATAATTAATATTCTTATAAAAGATACAAAGTACTTTGATATCTTAGAAACCTTGTGATGTACTCAGAGATTCCTAAGTCCAACATAGATTAGTATTATCAGATGCTTCCTCACAGGTAGTTTAGAAGAAACCCTCTTACAATAGTATATATCTTTTATTGTATCCTCACCACTAAAGTGAGTGGCTTGCAGCTGCAGATATGGTTATATAGTATAATTATTTAAAAGTGAAAGGTAACTATAACTAAATCAGGTATAGTAGCAAGTTTATGAAAATTAGATAGTTTAGGAGTTAGCTGTCATAATCTTTATATAATAAATTATAAAACCTAAAACTGAAATTTACTTTTTAAATAAACTATTAATTAGTTTTAATAAAACTATAACTAATTTTAAAATTTTGTTTAAAATTTAAAATAATTATACAAAAAGAGTTAATAGTAAGATCAATTATATTATTAAAAAGATTTCTTTATTAATCTTGAAAAAAAAAAAATATATTGATGATATTGTGATGGCTAACTCCCAACTTGACTGATTTTCACAAATTTAGTACTATGCTTAATTTAGGAGTTACTTCAATTTTCTGTTCTCTCTTATTTTTAGTTAGTGTTGTTTTTAGTAAGTGATCTTGCCACCAGTAATCAATCTCATTTTTATTAACAAAATATTATTCACAGTTATCAAGTCATACTTATAGTAAAGTCTTTATTATTTTGTTTATTTAGTTCTATTAATTTTGTATAAATACCCCCTTTATTTCTATCTAAATAAATCAGTTTGTATAGAGTCTTGGAATATCTCAATATCAGTTATAGTAAAGCCTAAAGAGTACAGCATAGCTGTAGTAAGGATATACAAAGAGAGATATTATATCTGATACTCTGAGCATTCTCACTTAGTAAATTTGAATGAACAAATAACTAGTTATTAGTATATTTGTCACATCTTGGTGTTGACTAGTAGGAGAGTTATTAAAAGACTAACTCTCATATCTTCATTCAAGCAGAACTAAACTATTATAACTAACCGAACTATTATAACTGACTGAACTATTATGACTGACTAAACTGTTATAACTGACCAAATTGTTATAACTATGTAAACTCATTAAATTGATGCTCTGCTGTATGAAATGAAACAAGAATTAACTCAATACTATAAATAGACTACCTCAAAGAGTGCAACTAGCATATGCTATAGGAGAATGCTACTAGGAAGCTATGGCATATATTGACTGATGCAGGTTCGAATCACTAGCTCGACCAGGTTCTACCCAAGATAAGATCTATATGAAATGAATGAAAAGTAATATTGCTAGAGAGAGAAATGATCACTAGAGAGCAATATCACTAAAGAGTAAAATGAATAAGAGCTATAACAACTAATAGAGAGCTACATATATTAAGAAATAAATAGCTAGAGGGTATTACTGATGGCTGTGACAGTGAGCTAATGGGTTGAATGATCACTGAATAAGTTGAACAACACTTGAACAATTACTAAATATGAGTCGAATGAACCGAACTGACTGAACTAATAGAGAAATTAAATAAGAAATTGATAAATTATAACTACCTTAAAGCTAGTATACTCTGGTATGCACTATAGGAAATAATCACAGAAGGACTACTGAATATTGCCCTAGAGAAAGAATAAAATAATTATAGTAACTTGGAGAAGAAACAAATTGTTAGAGAGATTTCTTTATTGTCAAATCAGCTCTTAATTAATACATAGAAGTGACACTATTTATTCAGATCTACTTGGATATTGATCGACCAACCTGATCAATCTCTAGAAATTCTTCTTTCTTATCAATATCAGATAGAATTATAAAAGAAAAATAATTAAAAAAATCAATATCAAAATTAGACTCTGAAGCTAGTTCAGGACTTCTCTCATCATCAACCTTAGTATCAGAGTATCTCTCAGAAGTGTTGAAATTTGATCTTTGAATGTGTGTTTGGGGTAAAGAGCACACTGGCTCATGAAGCCAATATGCGTATATTTATTAATGCTAATATATGATTAGTTGATACAAACAAAGATTGTCTAAGCCACAATTGAGTGATGTAGCATCGATCATCGATGAGAGAGATATAATAAGCTAATAATTTCAACACTCCCCCTACTTGACATATCTCGATAAATAAAACCAAAAAATAAAATGTTCAACTGTACATCACGAATGGCATTCATGAAGTACATTTACTGCAAATAACTATATGTAAAATACTACTTGAGTGATAAGAATGACATGGTAAAGAAAATAAAGGTTTTTGAAGAAAGAAAAAAAAGTTAGTTATGTAAGCCCATTTTTGCAATCAACATTTCAAGTCTGGGTTGCACAAGTGGCTTGGTTAATGCATCAGCAATCATTTCATCTGTTACCATATAAATGATATCTATTACCTTTGATTCAACTTTTTCTCGAATAAAGTAGTGCTGAATGTCAATATGCTTTGATCGAGTGTGATTAATTGGGTTTTTGGTGAGGGCAATTGCTGATTGGTTGTCTTCAAATAAGATTGTTGCACAATTCGGTAAATATCCTAGCTCATCTAATAGGGTGCATAGCCAAATGGCTTCTTTCGTCGCATGTGCTAATGCCATATATTCTACTTTAGTTGTTGATAGGGTAATGGTTGGTTGGCACTTGCTTGACCAGCTGATGGCTCCCCCTGATAGGTTGAAAATATACTCTGTAGTTGATCGTCATGTATTAATGTCTCCTCCTCAGTTGGCATCACTGAAACCAATCAGCTTTAGATCCTAATCGCATCCAAGGCACAGCTTATAATTGGCTGTTCCTTTAATATATCTTAATAATTGTTTGAGGGTATAGTGATGTTCTTGCATTGGATTGGCTGAAAATTGACTGATGATGCTAACAGTAGTAGCTAGATCAGGTCTCGTCCTAATCATCAAGTATATTATACTACCGATTATTTGTCTGAATAGATTTTGGTTTGTGGATTTTCCCCCTTCAGCTTTGAGTTGAATAGATAGATCAAGGGGTGTACTGATTGGCTTGGCATCCATCATGTTAAACCTTGTAATGATTTGATTAGTAAAGTGACTTTGATCAATTGTGATTGTGTGTGTTTTTCGATTACGCATGACTCAAATACCCAGAAAATGTTTAATTTGACTACAGTCTGTCATATCAAATGCGTTGCTAAGTTCCACCTTGAATTTGTTCATCGTTTTTATTGAATCAGCTAGAATTAGTAGATCGTCGACATATATGGTAATAATTATCAGCAATTGATCATCTTGTCTTCTTCTTAGATAAATGCTGTGATCTGATTGTAGTCTTGTAAAATTTGATTGGCTGAGGTAGTTGTCAATCTTCTGATTCCACATACGAAGTGATTGCTTTAGTCTATATAATGATCGATTGAGCTTACACACAGCTCTCGGTGACAGCTCTGATTGGTCAATTCCTTTAGATACCATCATGTAGATCTCCTCATCAAGATTGCCATTCAGGAACACAGTTTTTATATCCATTTGGTGAATTTCTAAGTTTAGGGTTGCACCGATCGATAAAAGTACTCTGATTAATGTGAATTTCGCTACGAGAGCAAATGTTTCATCATAATCAATTCCTTGCTATTGTGAATATCCCTTAGCAACTAATCTCGCCTTGTACCTAGCAACTGATCCATCAGTGTTGAGCTTCTTTTTAAATACCCATCTACATCCAATCGATTTGCGTCCCACAGATACCTCAGGTACAATCGTCTATATATCATTGTTCTTAAGTGATTTAAGCTCTTGATTAATTGCTTCCTGCCAAAGCTTTGCATTAGGTAGAGAAATTGCTTCCTTGTAGGTCATTGGGTCATCGGTTGATTCAATTAAATTAGCTTCTAGCATATGATCTTGTCAAATTTGTAGAGCTTCAGTGTTGATCAATTGTTCAATTGGCTCCTAGGTATTGTTGTCATCATTATCATAGTCTAGCTATTTTACCAGATATTGCCTTTTTTCATCAATCTTGCATTCTCCAATGATTGCTTCAATGACATATTCTTGATCTTCTGGGTTGATGATTGTTGGGGATTTTAATATAATAGATTCATCAAATATGACATCGTGGCTGATCTCTATCTTCCTATTGGTTAGATCCTAGAGCCTGTATGCTTTCTTTTCATCATGATAGCCAATCATTTTAAGCTTTTTGGATTGGGATGCCAGTTTTGACCTTTTTCCTTTGCAAATATGCATATATGCGTCAGCCCATATGATGCGCAAGTTACTGATATTAGGCTTGTAACCATACCATAATTCAAATAGTGAAGCACTCTCCTTATTAGCTTGCATTGGTAATTGGTTGCGTAAATATATAGCACTTACAGCAAGTTTAGCCCAAAGTTCATCAGGTATGTCAGCAGTGATTTTAACAGCCCAGATCGACTCCATCAATGTCCAATTATATCGTTCAGTGATACCGTTTTGTTGCAGCATATCCAGTATCATCATTTCATGATGAATTCCATTTTTAATTAAAAATTTGCACATCTCAGTGTTTACATACTCTCCTCCTCCATCGGACTGGAGAATCTTCAGTTTTCGGCCCAATTGCATTTTGGCAAATGCCTTGAATACCCAGAATCGATCAAATATATTACTTTTGTTGTTAATAAAATATGTTGTGATATAGCGAGTGGCGTTATTGATAAATGTTAATATATATTTTGCTCTATTGACTGATGGCATGGGTATTGGCCTGCACAGATCTGAGTGCACCCTTCCGATAGGCTCCATTGATTGATTTTTCACATGTCCAAAAGGCTTGTAGTATAACTTCGCATGTTCATATCTGGCGCATATTTCGATTTGTCCGGTTGACAGCCACACATCTTCGAGCCCTGTGACAAATTTGTTGATTGATTGCAGAGTATTTCAGCCCAGATGGCCCAGCTGGTGATGCTATAATATATAGTTATCAATCTTAGAATCGGTGATGTTTACTTCTAGCTTTAGTAATATTGATAAATGAAATAGATCGCTATTGGCTTGTCCGATTTTGATTTTCTCGTGATCCATGCCGATTTTAATTACTGATCCATCACTTTTGAAGGTTATGTCATTTCCATCATATGTCAATGTCTGAACAGATATTAAATTTCTAGTAATTTCCGGTACATATAAAACATCCTATAATTTCAGCTCATCGTTAAGCTCAATCGTCCCAATGTGCATGGTGCATAGCTTCTCGTTCCCTGCACATGTGACCAAGCCGTCGTGCTCAGCCACCATCTTGAAAATCTTCAAGTAGTTGAATATATATTGCATAGCACCTAAATCAATGATGGCGCCAATCGCCAGATTTGCTTTGGCTCTCAGTTTAGCCTTTTCTTTTTCTGTTTTTACCCAATCGTTGAATTTGTTACATTGGAATATTCCGTGTTTTCCCTTACAGACGTAACATTTCTGAAGATATCCCCAAAAATTCCCGCCTCAATGGGCTCTACGATCACTGCCTCGGTTGCCTCTATTATTATGATAACCTTCTCGATTGTTTCTATTATTGTTGTTATAGCTTCAGCCTCATCCAGTGCTTCTGCCTTGGTTACTGCAACTGCCGCCTCAGTAGCCGTCTCGGTAGCTGCCTCGGTCTGTCACATGGGCTTCATCGTGCCTTTGTTTACTATCTGGGTCAAATCTGATGTATGCGAGTTATAAAGCCTCTAGCATTGTTGGCATATTCTCCTGTACAAGTATTAATTCCTGGTACCTGAGGCTTAGACCCCAGAGATATTGCAGTATAGCTTCTGTATCGGTCATGTCTTCAATTTGTGCTATAATCCAGTTGAACGTGTTATTATAATCTTCAATTGATCCTTTTTGCTTTATCATCGTAAGCTTATTGCGCATTCATAATAATTGTTCCATTGGTGCATATTTTTGTGTCATAGCCTCTTTAAGCTCATTCCATGAATCAAATTCTTCTAATGTGTTTATGTGTCTCTGTAGCTACATTCTAGCGTTGCCTGTAATTTTACTGATCACTGTGTTGACTTCCTCCTTTTGTACTGATAGATCGGTGCTGGTGATAAATTGCTCTATGGCATCAAAGTAATCAAACAATCTAGGTGCACCTCCTGACCCATCAAATTTGTTGATCGATCTCAGGTACTCCTTCGCCAGATCGTTAAGCTTTGTTGATGTTGTTGGTGATAGTAATTGTATTTGTATTTGTGGCATGTTGCCTTCTGTAGCTGCGTTCTGATTGGTTGGCACACTGGGTAATGTGTTTGTTTTGTCAATTTTTGCCATCAATTCACCCAATAAGGTTGTCAGTATGTCTAATTTATCTTTCTGATTTCTGATCATTGTAGCTATCTGTTCCTATTGATTGAAGCTGAATCCTATATTGCTCTGATGGTTGCCATCTAATCCTTTGTCATCATCAAGGGTTTGATATCTATTGTCTGTTTTTGATTTAGATCGCAATCTTGTCGATCTTGTTGCTGACAACGATATATATAGATTGTCCATTTCATTGTGTCATTGAATGCTATGTCATTATGTATTGTTTATCGCATTGCTTTATTGCAGTATCATTTGTCGCATTGTTTATTGCATTGTTTGATGTGTTGTTTACAATATTAAATAAATGCTTACTGTAATCACAGTTGTAATTACTATGATTATGTAGATCTCAGATTGTCGAGCTGCAATTTGAGCGGCTTGGGGCTCATAACCTGTTGAAATTTAATCTTTGAATGTGTGTTTGGGGTAAAGAGCACACTGGCTCATGAAGCCAATATGCATGTATTTATTAATGTTAATATATGATTGGTCAATATAAACAAAGATCGTCTAAGCCACAATTGAGTGATGTAGCATCGATCATCGATGAGAGAGATATAATAAGCTAATAATTTCAATACTGATTCCATTAGTGATCATTCTATCCAATTTCTCAAGCTCTTCTGATTCTCACGTAATCCCTGGCGACACAGCATCCAAGCAAACATCGTAATCCCTTAATGATGCAGCAATCATTCCTACTGATCCCACCATTCCCATCACTCAGAATTAATTTAGTAGTTTTCTCATACTTTTATTTTGATCATTAAGTATTATTATTAGTGCTTAGTCATCTCAGTACTTGATCATCAGATCATTAGCATATCATTTAATCATCATCTCATTTATCAGTTATATTATATCATTTATTTGTCATATATTTAGCTTTGACCTTTTTGTATAAATATCTCTCAATTCTTTATTTAATAAACTTCAGTTCAATAGCAGTGCACACTCAAGATCCTTTTGAGAGCTAAAGATCTCACCTCCTTTTATACACATTAAGAGCACTAGAAAGACTATAAGTCTGGAAATCATAATTAATAATCTCACAAAAGAAACAAAGTACTTTTGATACCTTAGAAACCTTGTGACATACTCGGAGGTTCCTAAGTCCAACGCAGATTAGTATTATCCGACGCTTCCTCATAGGCAGTTTAAGAGTAACCCCCTTACATATAGCCTTCTTGTAAGAGCACAGCAATTACACTGCAGTATCTGAATTTCCTCTTGAAGAAATCCAGATTGGACAAGAAATCCACACTGCCGAAATCTATACTGCCAAAATTATCAACACTGTGGATACCATCCACACTACTGAAATTATTAATATTGTAGATACCATCAATACTGTGGACACCATCAACACTGTAGATACCATCAACACTGTGGATAGTATAAACACTGCTGATATCAAAGATTTAACTTATATTATTAGGCTTATACTATAATAAGCTTTTGAGAATTTTGTATAAATATCTTTTAATTCTTTATTCAATAAACTTCAGTTCAATAGCTGCACACCTCAAGATCCATGAGAACTGAGAGTACAATAACTGAACTCACAGCCATCAAGTCCAAATAGATAATTGCAGACTCATTAAATTGATGCTCTGTAACTACATCAAAGCCAGCACACCCTGATATATACTATAGGAAATAACTATAAAAAACCATTGACATCTAGTATAGAAGAAGAATAAAACAATTACAGCAACGAGAGATGTAAATAGACTTCAAAAGCAGGTAAACTTTGCGAATAGACTCCATAGAGACATCAATACAAGCAACCTTGAGAAGACATTATAAATCAATTGTTAAAGAGACTTTTATCATCGAATCAGCACTTGATTGAACTAATGAAAAATTATAACTACCTTGAAGCCAGCACCCCCTAGTATATGCTATAGAAAATGACTAGAAGGATCACTGATGCCTGCCCTAGAGGAAGAACAAAATGATCACAGCAACAATTAGATCTACAATCACAGAAGAGACTGGAATGAACTATTACTAGATAGAAGAATAGACATATCTTGTGGAAACCTATAAAGGAAGACAAAGCAATGGCCATCTACTTAGGTTGACTCCTAGATGGAAGAAGAACAATTGTTGAACATTTATTAATTATAAGAATCCTATAGAAATTTATTAGGAAATCTCTCTCCTGAAAAATACAGCAGTATCATATTACTTACTTAGATGAGCGACCAACTTGATCAACCTCTGAGAACTCATTACTTTCCTTATCAGAATTAAATAGAATAACAGCAGAATCAAACAGAACAGCATGAACAAGAGAAGGACTCCCTGGAGCATGCCAGCTTCAGATAGCCCTCACTAGAGTCCAATATCTATCAGAAGAATCTGCTGGAGACCCAGGAACTTCGCTCTTATCTCTGATGAAGAGATTTATATAGAAAATTAATAGGAATTCTCAATCTTGATAAAATTATTAAAGAAGAAAATACTTACCATCATCAACTTCAAGAGATTCATTCTCCTTATCTAATGACCCTGAAGGCACAGGACTTGAGACCAAGATGCTCGAATTCAAAACTTCAACCTCAAAAGAATCTGAATATCCTTCAGAAGTTACCAGATTCTGAGACAGTTCTAATTATATAAGAAAAACATAGCAGAAGAGAACTGTCAGTAAATGAAAATACTTCAGGAAGATTCCTACCTACTGCCAACTACCTACTAGGATATAGCATCACATCCGCATCAAAGCCTTCATCAACTGGGAGTACATCAAAATCAAGGCTCACTGCTATAGCTGCTTCAACCTCTTCTTCCTCCTCTTTTTCATATTTAAAATCTGGACTTACCACAGGACTGGGAGTCAAGTCTGGTTCATAATACCAGGCTGCTTCATCCCAAAAACCTAAAGAAGTTTCATAGATGATCTCACTATCCTCAGAAGTAGCCAGAGATGCTAAAAGTTTAAATTACATAATTATAGGAAAAGAAATCAGTAATGATCAAAGATACTTCCAGTTGATTAGACCATTTACTCATCAACCCATCAACACTTGAGAGGATAGTCAATGTTTTCAGAATCTGTATCCCAAAACCGTTGACTTGGAGGAGTTTTGCAGATGATCTTCTCATTGTCCCTACAATGCTTGCCAAGGATAAAAGTAACTAGATATTGTTGGTACTGCGAAGTTATAGTAAAAGTATATAAAAAAAAAGTAGTGTGTGAATTAGAAGACTTTTGAAGTTGTAAGACAGAGATGTTAGATGACCCCATTCTTATACCCACTAGAATCATGCACGAACAAGCACCCATATCTGAATCTTAGCATGACTCCAAGGACTTACCCAGAAAGAGACACTTCATTGCTGACCCAAGCAGACAACTCTTGTCGAAGAGAACAGACAAATCTGGACAATAAAAGCAAGACATATGATGAGACCTCCAGCCAAGAAATAAATCACCAAAAGAAAGCGAGTTACTAGAAACGGAATCATGCACAAATTCCATACCCCAAGACCTTATGATCAACACTTCATGGTGAGATTCAGCAAGACCAACATGCACAGCATTCAGACAGCCTGATACGTGCATATACACACATAAATTACTTATCTTATTCTGCCAATAACCCTAGCAACTGACTGACAAATCAGTTTAGATTGTCAGTGGTAAATGAGCTCACACAGAAAGCCAGGACACCCAACCAAGGACTCGATCCATGCCCGAATAACCAAACGACCTGAGAGTTAGAATGGAGAAAAATAGAATCAACAAATCAGCTGGCACCCAAAAACAAGCTTCATAGATAAACAAAACGAATTACATATTTGAATCATGCAAAGAATGAAGGAATGCACCATGACCACTGCTTATGGTAAGATCTTGAGTTTACTTACCAAAATCAGCAGCATGACTCACATGCACACCACACAGAGAGATTCTTGAGAATTTTAGCAAGATCTTTACGAAAAAAGAGAGAAAAGTGAGAATGAAAGTGTAAGAGTGATATATATAAAAAGCAGTAACAAACACTTGCAGAAACATAGCAAATAACTATGCCTGCCATCAGCTGCCAAAACCAGAGAACTCAAGAGCCTTATCCGACTCAACCACAGCAAAGAAATACTGCCAGATGTTTAACACCACTTCGACCAAACTATGAACAGATCAAGAATATAGTGGAGAATGCAATCATCAACTGACATAATAAACCAGTACTACTATATGCAAGAGTAACCCAGGAGGACACTATTGAAATGGTAGAACTTGCAAAGGGAAATATCAATATCTACCAATTTCACAATACTGCCGGACAATTCAGAAGTTACTATCAAATGGGATATGCCTTACAGTTAAGATAAGAAAATCGTTAAGAAACAACAGAACAAGAATCTGCCAGAATTCTGGGATTAACTCACTGGGAAAGGCGCATAGCTAGAAGGACCTTCAAGGTATTCCAATATTGACCTTCTGCATTGAAACATCTTGGTAACTTAAGCCTACGCCAATGGGGACACTTATGAAATGAAGAAGAAGAAACTCTATTACTCTATCTCCTGGAAAATTACCCAATGGATAACAACCGTCTGGAAGAAGAAACCAATACTTCCTTATCAGGATCAGATACAGAAGAAGACGTAGGCACCACCAACATCGTAGGCACCACCGACATCATAGGCACTGCTGACATCGTAGGTACCACCGACATCGTAGGCACTGCTGACATCTATAATATAGATTTTATTAATATATTATTTGACTTCTAAATTAGTAACCAATATTCCGAGTAGTAATCTGGACAGCTACCCATATAGCACCTTGAGAATTTTATATAAATATCCCTTAAATCTTTATTTAATAAACTTCAGTTCAATAGCAGTATACACTTAAGATCCCTTTGAGAGCTAAAGATCTCACCCCTTCTATACATATCAAGAGCGCTAAAGACTATAGGTCTAAAAATCACAATTAATAACCTTATAAAGAAACAAAGTACTTTTGATACCTTAGAAACCTTGCAACATACTCGGAGATTCCTAAGTCTAATGCAGATTAGTATTATCAGACGCTTCCTCACAGGTAGTTTAGGAGAAACCCCCTTACAACTTGGTAGTAGCAGTAATGAAAAACCATTATAATAATCAGAAATATACTACTAATATTTTTACAAAGGCCTAGAATTATCAATTCCTTTTTAGACACAACCAACATACTCAAAGTGCTACTAAAAATACCACACACATCTTACTTCCAACAGCTAGAGAGGCTACATATATCATGGAACCCTTCAAGTAGACACAATATCAGCAACTGCTATGAAGTACTGATTTAACAACAGTAGCTCGTTTACGAGGTGAAACATACCTTGAACTCTACAACGAACTTTTAGAAGAATTCGAAAACCCTCTTACAACTGAAGCCTACTTTGAAGCATTTCAAGATTTCCTCTATGAAAATATCAAAGGAGATCGTGACATTGTTTCCATCACACAAGCTGAACACCAATTTACCAACCTTACAACTACTGTACAAGGATATAATAATTGTCAAGTTATTAAAGAGTGGATTACCAACTTGTAATTTGATTACTCAATATACTGAGGTACTGTTTACTACAGAATTGCAAACAGATTATTTGAGAAATTAGTAGCAGAAGATCTCACATGATTTGCCGAAACAACACTATTAGGATCAACTATATCTATCACACTACTATCTATTGAGGATCTTATCAATCTCATAACATCTATATTCTGACATATATCCAGACCGAGCAAACCAACATTTAGAGAAGCAACTAACATAAGCAACTTACATGAACCTGATACAACCATCTATCACGACGCCAATACTGCATTTATTGAAGATGCCAATACAACCGTTCAAAGAATCACACTCGAAGCTGATATACTTGAAGAATCGGAAGACCTCGACTCAGAAGACGAAATATTTGATCACGAAGTTAGAGAATATATCCAACAAACAGACAGAGGAGAAAATGAACTACTAATATCACCACTACTTGCACCAACTACATTTACTGATATAATAGCTGATGCTGCAATCGCCATACTGACTGCACAAGTAGCAGCCTTAACTGCACTTGTAGGACAAGTAGCACAACTCAGTCAGACAACCAAAGCAGTCAACTTACAACTCTTTGATGGAGAAGCAAAAGAGGTTACCACATTCATATCAGCCATTGAAGCCAATTACAATGCCAACAGCTGGAACAATGATCGAGTACCAGATGATAGACTCACCAATAATGTCAATCATACACCTGAACAAGTATATGCCAAGTCATATGCACAGGTCAACAAAATTGCTGGATTTCTTAGAAAATCAGCAGCAATCTAGTGGCAAAATCTGCCTAGAAAACCTTTGACCTGGCAAGATACAACTTTGGTAGCAGCTCAACTAGCTAATGCAGCCCAACCAGGATATCTAAACATCCCCGTCCAACAAGGTCTTAGATCCTTACTGATTGACAAATTCTACAGTAGTGCACATATCGCCGAAGCAAAGAAATGACTAGCTACAGCAAGATTCAATACCGAAGGAAACAAAACCTTTGAAGTGTTCGTAGCAGAAATCGATGTCGATCTCATCATCATTAGAATGCCTTACGACGATGACAATTATATTACTTGTAGTGTATGAGCTGACACCTTATTCAAAACCCTTCCATAGTGGCTGGAAACTCGCATTAAGGAGAGAGGGAGCCCATGTGCTCACGAACAATGGTGTTTTGGCATGGTCATCAAATCAGCATGTACAATTCTATCAGCACAACAAACACGAACAGAAAACAAGAATCACAACTCGGTCTCAAACAGCAAACCAACAACTAATACTTACCATTGAGAAGGATTTAACCCCCGAGGAGGATTCAGAGGAGGACAAGGAAACTACAACAATAACTCAATATAGCAAAACAATTTCAAGAAGGATGAAAACAAGGATGACTGGAAGAAAACAAAGATCTGCTTCAACTATGGAAGATAAGGATATATCGCACCTGAGTGTAGAAGTACCCACACTATTTTGGGAGAAAAGATCACAAAGAAAGAAGAAATCAAAGGCACAAGCAAAAGCATGACTACCAAGGAAGAAATGGATCCAAGAGATATCAGCTGACTGTATGTAATTGAAGAAAAATACGGCCGAGGATACTGCAAGTTAAATGAGCAAGAACAAATCACCCTCATCAATTGGAACATGGTACAAACAAGATGCCCATTCTGTGACCAATGCATTTATTGTGCAGAACACATGTGCAACTGTTCGACAACCCACCTCATACCAAATGAAACCAAAGTAGAAGACTTCCTCATCATCAAAAAGAAGGATCGAAGAATAAAACCGCAACCAAGATGCCAACAGATGCCACTAATGAATAATAGACCCTATCATAGCAAGAACCTATACCCTTACACTAACAACACTAGAGAAATTTATGATATCTTTTGGAGAAGCTATCAATATGTTGGCAAAGGAAAGTTCTAAGGAGACAAGAAGAGATATGAACAAGAAGTATATTGGGACAAAATCTACCCACAAGATCTTTGGACTATCTATGACTCATCTACTATCAATGGCAAGGGATGCGACCCAGCCTACAATGGCACTTGGCAAGAACTGACTGATATTGAAGAAGGAAGATAAGAAGATGAAGAAGAAGAATAGAAAGAATTATCAGAAGATGAACGACTATACATGATATAAGAAACCAACAATGAAACCAACTTCCTAGTTGAAAAAAAAGCACCCAGATGCTATAATACCTACCAAAGGAACAGCAAACTCTGCAGAATATGACATCCACGCAAATGAAGATACACTAATCCCACCAGGATCGATTTTCCTGATCAAGACAGGAATCACTCTAAAGCTACCAACTGGAACTTATACACAAATCCTGGATAAAAGTAGCAAAATCAAAAAAGGAATCTCAATCAAAGCAGGAGTTATTAATGCAGACTATACTGGCAAAATTATACTTGCAGTTCACAACTTATCCACTCGCCGCAAATACTGAGTCACTAAAGGAGCCAAGCTAGCACAATTCATATTCATTAAACTGGATAACTCAGTAACAGCTAAAGTCGTAGAACAACTTCCAAAGACCAAATGTGCCGCAGGAGGATTCGGTTCAACAGACAAAAAGAAACCTATACTCACCAAAGATGAACACTGGTATCTGAAAATGGCACAAGGAATAGTACCATATGGATGCTGTCCTTATGGAAACAGAACCTACTATGTAGATAACATCTGGAAATGCTAGAGTTGCATAGAAGAAAGCAAGAAACCATAGATCTAACAGTTAGCAAAGAAAGAAGAAGAAGCAAAACAAGTACGCAAAGCTATAAAATTACTAACCAAGGAAAAGAAAACAGATTGGTCAATCGAAGATATAACAGACATGTGGTCTATCGAAGAAACAAAAGTAGAAGAAATAGAGGAAAAAGTAGAACATGGAACCTTATCATCACTCGGAAAGAAGATAGAACTTCTTTTCTACAAAGGAACAATGAAGAACGAAACAGTCAATGTACTGATCAACAGTGGAGCAACCTGCAATTTTATCAGCAAACAGCTAGCCGATCAACTCAAAGTAATCAAGTCACCCTGCAAAGCAGTAATGATTGTAGAAGTCACCAATAGAGAAACCCAACGAGTCATCCATACTGCCAAGAACCTTCTAATATCAATTGAATCATACCAGGATGCATTAAATTTCGAAATCATAAGCATGTTCGGACCAAGTATAGTATTCGGAAAAAGTTGGCTAATCTTAACATCAACTGGCCAAGCAGAACTATGGAGTTTACTCATCGAAACAAGAATATCAAATTGGTCTCCAAATCAAGAAATGGCAAGATCTGACTCTACTCAGCTAAAAAATTCTACCAACATCTCGAAAAAGATGACATAGTTTACTGCTGCATTATTACAGAAAAAGACATTGCTAAAACTACCACCGAAATGGACATAGACATTAATAGCCTGGACATATCTTTACAACCACTTATCACTGAATTCACAGACCGATTTCCTATAAACTTACTAGAAAGACTACCACCGAAATGAAGTATCGATCACCAAATTGACTTAATACCTGGTGCAGAACTACCATTTAAGAAAATTTATCAATTATCCAGACTAGAGTTACAAGAACTCAAGAAGACTCTAGAAGAATTAATTGAACGAGGATCTATTCAACCTAGTATATCACCTTTCGGAGCACCTATTATATTTGTCAAAAAGAAGAATAGAATTAGAATGTGCATTGACTATTGACAACTCAACGATATAACTATCAAGAACTGATATGCATTACCCAACATCATGGAATTATTCGACCGACTCAAAGAAGCAACTATATTCTCGGTAATTGACTTATGATCAGGATATCATCAGATCTGCATTGCTGAAGAAAACATCTCGAAAACAGCATTTAGAACCCGATACGGACATTATGAATAGAAAGTCATGCCTTTTGGACTGACAAACACACCTACAACATTTCAAGGACTGATGAATGACATATTCAGATCACTACTCGATGAATTTGTAGTTGTCTACATCGATGACATACTGATCTATAGCAAGACAAAAGAAGAACACTTACAACATCTCTGCCAAGTACTGGAAATCCTGAGAAAACATCAGTTGTACACCAAACTTAGCAAGTATAACTTTTTACAAAAAGAAGTTGTATATTTTGGACACTGAATCAATGAGCAAGGCATTCTAGTCGACCCTGTAAAAATTGAGGCAATTAGGAAATGGGAAAAACCAACAATGATTAAGGAAATACAATCCTTCCTAGGACTGGCAGGATACTACTGACGGTTTATCAAGAATTATACAGGAATTGTAGCATGCCTACATGATCTGACAGTTACAGGCACAAATGTTGTCCAGGAATGGAATAACTATCATGACATAGCCTTCGAAACTTTGAAAGAAAAGTTAATAACTGCACCTGTCCTCAGAAGCCCAGATCAGAACCTACAATTTGTAGTAACTACTGATGCCTCAGATTATGCAATTGGAGCCGTACTTTCACAAGAAGACCAACCTATCACCTACCATTTAAGAAAAATGTCATCTGCAGAAAGAAATTACCCTATTTACGAAAAGGAGTTACTTACAATAATCGACACAACACAAGCTTAGAGGCACTACCTAATAGGCAACAAATTCCTGATCTATGCAGATCATGAATCACTCAAATACCTGAACAAACAGCCGACCCTCTCCACCTGACAAGTGTGATAGATGGATCATCTCAACAATTATCACTTTGAAATAATCTACAAACCTGGAAAGCTAAATGTTGTAGCAGATGCATTATCCCACCAACAACAGAAGGATAAACAAATCAAAGCCATCATCAAAATCACAAACAACTGGATACAAGAAATTCAAGAAGGAGTTTAGTTAGACAAAGAAGCATAGAAAATCATAGAAGAACTTGACACCAAACCAGACATGACAAACAAATTCAAGATCCGAAACAACAATCTCTATTATGAAGATTGACTCTTCATACCATCAAATCTTCGTGTCAAGATTTTACAAGAACACTACAATATACCCCTAGCAGGCCACTTCGGATTTGATAAAACTTATGAAGCACTCACCAGAAACTTTTACTAGCCGAAAATGTTTACAAGCACCAAGAGCTTCATAGCCTCTTGCGACACTTGTCAATGTAATAAAACACTCAGACAATCACCTGCTGGACTATTATAACCACTACCTATACCTGCTGAAAAATGGGAACAAATCAGTATGGATTTCATTGTCCAACTGCCGAAAACAATATCTGGGAAAGATGCAATAACCATCTTCATCGATTGACTTAGCAAACAAACTTACATCATTGCAAGCAAAACAACTGATACTGCACCAGAGGTAGCAAAAATATTTTTTGACAATATTTTTTGCCTATATAGACTACCATGAATTATTATCTGCGACCAAGATCCAAAGTTTACAAGCAACTTTTGGTAATCACTATTCAAAACACTTGGAACAAAAATAGCACTCTCAACTGCATTTCACCCACAGACTGATAGACAAACAGAACATATAAACTAAACATTAGAACAAATGCTTAGAACTTATGTCAACTATCGACAGAATGATTGGGATGAATACTTAACTACTGCCGAATTTGCATGCAATAATGCTTAGCAAAAATCAACGAAACTATCACCATTCTTCTTAAACTATGGCTATTACCCACTGACACCAGCAACTCTGTTACTAGAAAAGGTCGAATCAACAGTACAAGTCATTGATGACTTCACCACATAAATGACCAACCTGCTGACCAAAGTACAAGATGCGATTCATGAAGCACAAGTATAACAGACAAGATATGTAAACGAAAAAAGGCATGAAGAATCATTTGAGATAGACGAAATGGTCTTACTATCCTCAAGACATATCACATTGCAACAGTTATCTAATCAACCTTCAAAGAAACTTCAGAATAAGTTTCTGGGACTATTCAAGATTATCACAAAAATATCAGCTATTGCTTACAAACTAGAGTTACCACTGATAATGAAGATTCACCCCGTGTTTCACATATCATTATTGAAGCATTACACACCAAATAATGACGATCTATTTCCGGATAGACAAATCAAACTACCCGCACCAATTTTAGTCAATGACGCAGAAGAATTCGAAGTAAAAGAAATCTTAGATCAACGGATTACCAAACAAGGCAACAGATTGACACCACAATACCTAATCAAGTGGAAAAGATACCCCTTATACGATGCTATATGGGAACTGCTTAGCAATCTGACAAATGCAGATAAAGCACTGGAAAAATATCACAAGTCCCTACAGAAATAGCATGGACACTATTTTTTCAAAAGGGGAAGAGTTGTAAGAGTAATATTGTAAGAGTGATAGATATAAAAGCAGCAACAAACACTTGCAGAAACATAACAAACAATTATACCCCGATTCAACAATGACGAATACCTCCGTAGCCGAGTCATTGAAGCATACCGAGCCTTAGAAGACCCTCCATCCAAACTACTACCTGAGGAAGGATCTGCCCTACGAAGGACTCAAATAATAATGAAAAATATCGACATCGCTCAGAAACAACAAACACAAGATGAATTTCAGGCCTACTATAAGATCGCCAGGATCTGGGAAGAAGATCTCGAACACGTATGGGACCGGCGACATGCAGAAGCATGCAAACGAGCACTACATCAAGGGATTCCCCTCCAATCTCAAAGGATTGCCCTCCGGATTTATGGACTTTTCCAATTCCGACCAGCCACTTTGAAAAGACTTACCAGAATTGGATCATCCGCATTTCACCAACTGTCTCAAATTGCCTTTGAAGAACTTAAAGAAGAAATCCGTGTAATACAAAGAGATTTCGACCAATTGGAACAGTTCCTTGATTTGTAACACCTTTTAACCGTCTTAAATCTCTTAACTGTCTTAAATCTTTAACCGTCTTAAATCCATAACTTATATAACTCGTTATATCACATAAATTCATAATTAGTTTATATTTTGAATAACCAATAGTTTTCTGAGTAGTAACCTGGGCAGCTACCCATATAGCACCTCGAGAAATTGTATAAATATCTCTCAATTCTTTATTTAATAAACCTCAGTTCAATAGCAGTGCACACTCAAGATCCCTTTGAGAGCTAAAGATCTCACCCCCTTCTACACACATCAAGAGCGCCAAAAGACTATAAGTCTGAAATTCACAATTAGTAACCTTATAAAGAAACAAAGTACTTTCGATACCTTAGAAACCTTGCGACGTACTCGGAGATTCCTAAGTCCAACGCGGATTAGTATCATCAGACGCTTCCTCACAGGTGGTTTAGGAGAAACCCCCTAACAAATATATATAAAAAGCAGTAACAAACACTTGCAGAAACATAGCAAACAACTATGCCTGCCATTAGCCACCAAAACCAGAGGACTCAAGAGCCTTATCCAACTCAACCGCAGCAAAGAAATACTGCCAGATGTTCAACACCACTTCGACCAAACTATGAACAGATCAAGAATATAGTGGAGAACGCAATCATTAACTGACATAATGAACCAGTACTACTACATGCAAGAGTAACCCAGGAGGACACTATTGAAATGGTAGAACTTACAAAGAGAAATATCAATATCTACTAATTTCACAATACTGCCGGACAATTCAGAAGTTACTATCAAATAGGATATGCCTTACAGTTAAGACAAGAAAATCATCAAGAAACAACAGAACAAGAATCTGCCAGAATTCTGGGATTAACCCACTGGAAAAGGCACATAGCTAGAAGGACCTTCAAGATATTCCAATATTGGCCTTCCACATTGAAACATCTTGGTAACTTAAGCCCATGTCAATGGGGATACTTATGAAATGAAGAAGAAGAAACTCTGTTACTCTATCTCCTGGAAAATTACCCAATGGATAACAACCATCTGGAAGAAGAAACCAATACTTCCTTATCAGGATCAGATATAGAAGAAGACGTAGGTACCACTGACATCATAGGTACCACCGATATCGTAGGTACTGCTGATATCATAGGCACCGCCGACATTGTAGACACTGCTGACATCTACAATATAGATTTTATTAATACATTATTTGACTTCTAAATTAGTAACCAATATTCCGAGTAGTAACCTGGGCAGCTACTCATATAGCACCTTGAGAATTTTGTATAAATATCTCTCAAATCTTTATTCAATAAACTTCAGTTCAATAGCAGTGCATACTCAAGATCCCTTTAAGAGCTAAAGATCTCACCCCTTCTATACACATCAAGAGCGCTAAAGACTATAGGTCTGAAAATCACAATTAATAACCTTATAAAGAAATAAAGTACTTTCGATACCTTAGAAACCTTGTGATATACTCAGAGATTCCTAAGTACAACGCGGATTAGTATCATCAGACACTTCCTCACAGGTGGTTTAGGAGAAACCCCCTTATATTTTCTCTGTTGGCAAATATATTTCCAAGGTATCCTAGTAGAGTATTAACTTTGTGTCACTGCAAGTGCATATCATCTTGGCACAATAGATGTATTGTTTATAGAATGGATATCTAGTATTCCTCATGTTATATTCAATTAACTGGTTCTTCTCTAAAGGCGTTAGGTAGCAATATTTACTATAGATCACTACGTTAGCTTCTTTTTCTTCTATTATGTTGAGGTGCACTGATCCAAGAGTTATTTCTTCATCTGTATCACTTTCATCTTCTAGTCTCTGAGTGAGTTTTGGTACTACCTCTTTCTAAATATTCAGAGATATACTGAACTTCCTTCCATGGTTGACAAAGATTAACCTTTGTACATCCAGATCAATTCTAGCTTTTGCTTTTTTCAACCAGCTGTTGCCCAAGATGGCATTATAGAATTGTGCATTGGTAATGATCATTCTGATGAGTATGATTTCTGTTCCAAACTGGACTAGTACTTCTCAGAGTACTCCTAAAGGTACACTGCTTTTTTCACTTGCGACGACTAAAGTAGAGGTAGTGGGTTCATCAATATCCCATCCTAGACAGTCTAGGAAATGCTTGGCAATAATGCTGACTCTTACTCCTGTATTGATAATGACTGAGTATGCTAATCCTCCAATATTACATTGTACATAGATAGATGAGGTATAGATTCACTCCTCTTGTTCTTTAGCAGTATTAACTTCCTTGAATTGGATGGTTGGTTTGGTTTTGGTAATCTGCATCTTCACCTTCTACTTTGTTAATAGTGTGATCTAGAAGAGTTGTTTAAAGGTAATGTTAGCCTTTTGACTGGCAATATCTTACTATAGGTCATATTCAAATTCTCTAACCCTTCTAGGCTTCTTTTTTTTGTTTTCTTCCTGATCAGTTATTTCTTCATCTCCAGTGGTTGAGGTGACCATCTTGCCAGGTTGCATTATCTGTTTGAAAGCTTTGTTCTATTGATCCTCATTTAGCTATTATCTTTGTATTGGCTTCTTAGGTTTCTTGATGATGACTTCAGGTTCTTGAATTGGTTTCTTTCTTGGGTAGGGTATCTTCCTAGTGATAGTACAGCTGACTGTTTCGATAGGATAGGCTTCCAGGTATTCTTCATTAAATTCTTCATCTTCTTCTTCAATTTCTTGTACTACATTGGCATGGTCAGTCTTCTTTTCCTCCTCTCTCTCTTGTTCTTCCTTTCAACTCCTAGTTTGGCAATTCTTAGCAAAGTAACCACGTCTTCTATAGAGGAAACAATTCATTTCAGTCTTGTTATGTTCTTCGGTAATAAAGGTTCCTCTCAGTTGCTTATTCTGGCAAATCACTTTAGCTTCAAGATCAGCTATATGTGCTGTCATTTCAGAGAATATCTTGGTAATCTTTTCTATTTCATCTTCATGTGTTATCTTTCTTGTTTTTGCTATGACTATCGGTTTAATGGTATCTTCCTCAGGTGGTTCGGCTGATGCAGATACCATTTGAACTATGGGTATTCCAGTGTTGAATTTCCTATATAAATCTTATAATAACTTATTATATAGGGATACTGAATATCCTACTTTGGTGTCCCAAAAGGTTTGTGCTATCCTGACTTTCTTGTCCATTCTGCGGAGACCAAACCTCTTGATATAGCATTGAAGATCTGTAGGTAAGCTATTCATAAACACCATTTCTTGTATAACTGGGCTGGTTTCTCCACAGAGTTATATGTACTAGTCGATGGTAGTAACCCAATCTTCTGAGCACTGGTTAATTGACATCTTCATATTGAATAGTTGCTCTTTGATTGATTCTTGCTTCTGTTCAGTGAAATATTTTTCTTCTAACTAGGCTCTCATAGTATCTTAATGAGTGGTGGCTATTACTGCAAGTATAGCTCTATTTCCAGCTGCTATGGTAGCTGCAAGGAGTAATCCTCTTAGTCTAGTGGCTGCTGCATCTGTTAGGGCCATGTGGTATGTTTCTCTTGCAGGTCCTCTAAGTTGGACGGCCAGGATAGGAATCCATTGAGTGCTAGCCATTCCTTTAGCTGTAAAGTAGCTCTCCAAATCATCCAGGAATTCTTAAACATATTCCTTAATATATCTGTAAAAGGTAGGTAGTCTATCTGTTATGGTTTCTTCATCTTCTTAAGATCTTCTCCTAGGTAGTTGTAGTAATGTGGGTGGTGATAGTAGTAGTGCCGTTTTTGCTTTTATCTTCTACTATGAGTTTTGGCAAGTTCGGTTATATAATATAGGTAATAAATCGGTTGAGATGTCAAGTAATTTCCTGCCAGTCAGCACCAATTGTGATGGACTAAAATATATTAACGGCGAAATACTCAAAGTTGAGTAAGTGCAGAAAATATGTTTTTAGGAGTCTTAGCAGTTTATGCAGTAGCATCTTAAGAAGGGTAATATATCAGTATAAGTATTAACTGGTAAGATTTGAGTATGATTGATTGAATAAAGTATATCTGTTAGAATCTTAAAACTATCTCAATTGCTTACTCCTTGAGTAAGGCTTTCAGTATTCCTCAAGTTGTCTGTTGTAAGCTTTCTAGCTTGTTGCAGTCTGAATTTTATTGATAATTGTGAGCAGGGTATTTATAAGAAATTATAAGGTGTTATATAGGTAGCTACCCAGGTTACTACTTAAATTTCTAATTAGCTTAGCTAAATATAAGATATAAATTGATTGGCTAGAATATAATAAAATAATATATCAGATTATAATATAATTGGATAGTGAAATAATATATCAGATTGAAATACTATTTTAGGTTATAATGTGATTGCAGATCTCAATAACATTACAGATCTCAATAACACTTCAAGTCTTAGTATTATTATGGATTACATAACTGTAATCAAATTATATGTCATTACAAAATGTTCTGTCACAATATTCAGGAGTCATTTATTTATAGAAACATAATAAGCTACTTCTTTATTTAGTAATATCTTTATCAAGAGTAGTATTTTCTTATTATTATATTTTTGGATAACTTGAAGATCTAGTAATAATGTTATACTCACCACTATATAGATTATATATATAATTTTGAAGACTTATATTTAGAGAAGCTTATTTTATTAGTTTCTCTTATATATAGCTAATTTATACTAACTGCCATTGCTAAGAACTGCTCTGTATCAGAGTTTCAAGAATGAGACATTTCTAGTTAAGCCCTCAGATATAACAGCTGACTCCTAAACTATCTGATTTCACAAACTTACCACTATGCTCAATTTAGTTATAGTTATCTTCTACTTTTAAATAATTATACTACATAACCACATCTATAGCTACAAGCCATCTACTTTAGTAGTAAGAATATTACAAAAGATATATGCTATCTACTACAGCAGTGAGAATACTACTCCAGCAGTAATTATACAATTCACAATAATCAAATTATTATTATAGTGAAACCAACTATATTCTTTCAAATTTGTATAAATACCCCCTTTATTTCTATCTAAATAAATCAGTTTGCATAGAGTCTTGGAATATCTCAATATCAGTTATAGTAAAGCCTGAAGAGCATAGCATGTTTAGCTATAGTAAGGATATGCAAAGAGAGATATCATATTTATAATTCTGAGCATTCTCACTTAGTATCTTCAAACATGAAATAACCAATTATTAGTACATTTGTCACAAGATAAAAATAATATTTAGCAAATAAGATATATAGATTTTTTATCAGAAATTCTTAGTTATAATATTGAAAAATATAAAAGTATCTTTATATACTTCTACTCTTTAGAGATTTTTCTTTTTTTCCTTGATTTTTTAGAAGTTTTTAGTAATTCTTACTTTTTAGAATTTAGTTTCCTTTGATTTCATTCAAAAATATAAGTAATATTTATACTTCTATTAAAATTATCAGAATTAATATATAATTATTAGTAAATTTTATAAATAATTCTTTCTTTATCTAAATAACTTTGATATTAAATACTTTGAAAATATATAGAGTAATTTTCTCACCTTGCTTTCATTTTAAAATACTTTTAATTGTAATAGTAAACTTAATGTAAATTAGTTTTATAGTTTCATATTCATATTTTATATAAAGATAATCTTATATTATTTACTATAATTTTAATATAAAATAAAAAATAAAATAATCTCAATATCTGGAAAGTCAGAGCTATATTATTTATCATTATCTGAGAGATAATATCAAATAAATATATAAAAACCTTTCAAAGCTAGCTATAACTAAAAGAAGAAAAATTAAAAAAAAAAAGTATTAAGTATAAAAAGAAATAATAACAGAAGCTTGAAAAAGATAAGCCATCAATATAACATATTAAATTTGAAAAAGTATATATATCATTTCTCAATAAGTATGTTAAAGTTTAGTTTAAGATGATATATAATATTTAAACTTAAGTTTATAACTAGAACTTAATAGTATTTCAAAATGATGTTTCTTTGATAAGTATAAATTACAAGTAGTCTAATAGAATTGTTACTACTAATATTTGTAATCTGGGGTAACAGTAATGTTAAGATTATAAACATAATTAAAAAAAATATTTAAATATTTGTAAAAGACTATTAAAAAGATAAAAGATTTTTTTTTTTTTTTTTTTTTTTTTTTTTTTTTTTAGATAGCCTTGTATAAATCTTAAGTAGTAACATGCCAATATTTCTTATCCTAATTATATACAAAGACAATTGTATAATAGAGTACTTTTAGATCATCTCTAGCTCTAGGATACTTGCTTCAATTGTAATATACAAGCATAATATAACCTTTTAGCCAGTCTTCAGAAATAGTCTCTCTCTTGTCAGATTACAAAACAGTAAGGCCAAAGTCAATCAACTGATATTTACCATCAACATTTACAATGTTACTAGGGTAAATGTTATTGTAGATATAATTGTAGCTATGAATACTCTTTAGTACTTCAAGAATACCAATAATGATATCACAGGCAACCCATGTATTCACTTTATAAACTTTCTGATCTACCATACTGGCAACTGTAGAGGATCATACCACCATAGTGTTCATGCAGCAACTTCAGAACATCCTTAACCTTATTGAGTATCTTTGTTGTTTCCACTTCACGTTTAAGAGGAGAGGAATGAAGGCTATACTTGATGACCACTTGTATATTGCTCATAGTGCATCTTTCAAAGATTATGGAATCTGACCCTACACCCAAAAGTCAACACACTTCTACTCACAATCGGGAGGCCAGATGTAGAAAGTTTCTTTGCCCACTCCAAGATTACGTCATAAGTAGCTCTGTTTCTAATGCCCTGATTCATAAAAAAGTCAGACGGATTGGCTTGCTCCATTACCAAGTCAGACACTACAAAGTTGTCAATTTTTGAGTTTGGATCAATGTTTCTGAAAACCCTGGAAGAAGTCGCAGCTCTAAGGGGGAAATTCAATTTGAATGTTTTGAAAACTCGTCTTATGATCTGTACAGTTTCCTGACTCCAATTGTAGTCATTTGTCAGACCCATTTTCATATCGCCTCCACTCCAATATGCGTAATATAGTCTGTAATTCCTGGCATCAGTGATGAGATATGTACATGAGTGTACGGTTTGCAGGATCCTCGAAGAAACCGGCTGAATATCTAAAACACTAAACAAGCGCCTTGGATAGGTGAACGCTCTGCCAAACTAGTTTGTCTTCGCATGTCCAACATCTTGTAAAGTCAATAGGTTCAGCATTAGCATCACAGAGATGTGACAACTCCAGACGTGAGATATAGTGGTCGCCGTAAATTTCGTCCCGCTGACCGCCGTGCCGAGTTTCCAGATTCACAGTCAATTCCCAGATCGCGGCCAATTCTCCATATAAATTTTGTACCCATGGGTGCACCTCTTGAATTTCATTTGTCCATAGAGGGTTGGGATTCACCATGTTGTCAAAAATTTGCATTTTTCGGTCATAGTTGGCGGTTCGACGACAACACTGATGTGCATCACGGCTGGCTGGTTGGCGAAGTAGAAAGAAACAAGCTGCGCCGGGTGTAACTTTGTGCCGTTCAGAGTTTCCGTGATGTCAATGGAGGTGTCTTTACTCCTCAGAGCTGTTAACCTATCATTTCTGTGTTGAGAGGGGCGTCGACTCCCCAGAGATGGAGGTCACTGGCGTCTAAGTTTTTGAGGAGATTTCCTCTCATCGCCTTGATCGCATTTTTAAGTTCGCCGACCGGCATTTCCTTATCGATGTTGACAGGAAATACATTGTTATCGGGATCCTCGCCCAGGACGAGACAGAAGAGCATGACGTTGGCCATAGCTAAACGGAGCGAGAAAAAGGAGGGAAAGTTAAAGACTTTTGCTGGGATTATTTGTTTACAGGAATGGCGCAACCGACCAAATAGGGGCGATTCCGTAAAGGCTCATTATTCAATGATGTATACATGGGCTAAGCGACTGATGGATATCGAGAAATATATTATTGTAGCCTATAAACTTCGGTTCTCTATTGCCTTTTGAGGTAAAGTACCTCTCGAAAAAACTGGTCATGATGGTTTTTTCCACGCGATTTTAAAAATGAACCGGCTTGACTTTAATGATCACTTTGTCTGGTTTTGTTGCAGCAGGCCCCATATATTAAATTCTGTAGATATAAGATTATGTTAATATTAAAAAATGGGTGATTATTTTTGAAGGTGGACCAATCTTTTTTATCGGGTATCATAGGGATATCTAGATAACATAACTGGTATATAAGATGGGGTGGGCTGCAATATATACACTGACCAGCCGATATATTGATTTTCTACTTCCTTTTTTTTTTTTTTTTTTTTTTTTTTAAATTTTTTTTTTTTTTTTTTTTTTTTTTTTTTTTTGTGATTAAATTTTTTATTTTATTTTATTTTATTTTATTTTATTTTCAAAAATAATCACCCAAATGTATTAGTTTACCCAAATGTATACGAGTGTTTCGCGTCACCATAATATGTCAACGTCACGGTCGCGGGAGAGGAGGAGGCTTAGAAACGAAGGGTACAAAAGTACACATAATTATGTTATTGTAAAAATTGAGTTCGTTTTTGGGGTATTTCATTTTTGTAGTCCATTTTCAATTGTTTGTCTGACAAAAGAGCGGACAGCACCTCCGCATGAAGGTTTGCCAAAGTGACTGCGCAACGTGATCCTTAGAAATCGTCGCGGAATAATCGTCCTAGGGAACGAGCCGACGCATCTACCTCGTTGCTGTTCATATCCCTTTCCACCCATTCTGCCTCCTGCACATTAAAAATGTCCCAGGATTTGAGCAAGAGGCTCGGCCAATTGTTAATGGTTGGCTTCGATGGCCTAGAGCCTTCCCAGGAAATCATCGACTTGATCACGAATCACAATGTTGGATTCGTCATACTTTTCGTCCGCAATATCGCCGACATTGCACAGGTTCGGAAACTTACCCTCGACCTACAACGTATAGCCAAGGATGCCGGTCATATCCACCCACTGTTCATCGCCGTCGATCAAGAGAATGGCGTGGTCCGCCGCTTAGGCTCCAGCGGCACCTTTCTTCCTGGCAACATGGCTCAAGGTGCCATCGGATCGGTGGATATATCCTACCAAGTCGCGAATGCAACCGCAAAGGAACTATTTGTCCTCGGCTTGAACTATAATCTATGCCCAGATCTCGATGTCAACAACAATCCATTGAATCCGGTGATTGGCGTGCGCTCCTTCGGAGAAGATCCCAATCTTGTTGGTCGCCTTGGTGCAGCTACCATCGAAGGCTGCCAGAAAGCTAAGGTACCGACGAGCATCAAGCATTTTCCGGGACACGGTGACACCGAAGTCGATTCTCATATCGGTCTTCCCGTGATCAACAAGACTCTTGAAGAGTTGGAGCGCCTCGAGCTGATACCATTTCGCCGTGCTATTGCTGCTTCCGATCCGGCTTCTGTTATGATTGCCCATATTGCCCTACCGAATATCATCAAACCTACTGCTGGAGGGGAAAACCCTCCAGCGAGCATAGCGCGAGAAATCGCGTTCGATCTTTTGCGCACCAAAATGGGCTACGAGGGCGTTATCATTACCGACTGTCTGGAAATGAATGCTGTTGCAGACACCATTGGTACGGAAATGGGCGCATTAAAGGCACTCCAGGCCGGCAACGATGTCGCTATGATCTGTCATACTTACAGTCGCCAGGTGGGAGCTCTGGAGCTTATCAAGCAGGCCGTGGCCAATGGTGATTTGGACGTAGCAGAGATTGAAAAGTCCCTGAAACGCGTAGAGGATCTCAAGAAGAGGTATCTCTCCTGGGAAGATGCTCTGCCAGCCCAACCTGTCGATTCGTCGTCGATAATTGGCTGTGAAGCCCACCAACGTCTCCGTGAGATTTCCTACAATCTTTCCACCACATTGGTTCGCAACAGAACCAATCTTGTCCCACTTCACCCTGCTGTCACCGATGAAATCCTCGTTCTGGTCCCGCATGTCTCATGGTCTGGTGCAATCGATTCGGAAGAGATGCCAAACCCCTTCCAATCACTGCACGATTCCATCAAGGGTCGTCATCCTAATTCCACTTACATTGTCTATCACGACAATGAAGGCCGTGAACCGGAAGAAGATATTCAAATTCAGAAAGCGATCGAAAGGGCCTCGGTTATTATTGTCGCCACAGCTAATGGTGTGCTCTATCCTTATCAAACTGAGACCGTTAGTAAGGTTCTGGCTTTCAATAAACCAACAATTGGTATAGCTGTCGTAAACCCGTATGACCTCATGTCCTTCCCTGAGCTCGATACCTACCTCGCTACTTACGAGTATACCCCGCCGGCGCATGAAGCCGCCGTCCGGATAATTTTTGGTGAGATCGAACCGAAGGGCAAGCTTCCCGTGACTTTAGTAGGACTTGGAGAGGACGGCCTAGCAGAGTATAAGAAAAAGACGCAGTGGCTCATCGAAGACTACGACGCGGCGCGTGATTTTGATACCGTGGCATCATTGTGGCAAGTCACCCTCGGTAATGAGTGGCCTTTGGATGCAGCCCGCATACGATGGGTGCTAGAAAACGGTCTTAGTCCCCGTCACTTCGTGGTTCGCCGCAATGAGAATGTTTTGGGTTTCGTCGCTACCTTTATTACACAGGAGCATCGTCCAAGCACCAAACTTGGCCACCTTGGCCTACTTCTTGTGGACCCGACATATCACCACCAAGGGATTGGGACTGCCCTTCACGACCACGGCATGCGCCATCTCCGCACGTCTTCTACCGCCCTCACCACCATTCATTTGGGCACAATCTACCCTCGGTTCTTTTGCGGGGTCCCTGAAACCCATCCTGAGTCCATCCGATTTTTCCAAAATCGTGGTTGGAATCTTGGACCCAAACCTGTCTTCGATCTCATCCAAGACCTTAGCAGCTATGAAACACCCGCCTCCATTACCGAACGCATGACCAAAGAGAATATTTATTTCTCCCGTATCACGCCCGACACCCTTTGGGAACTTTATGCGTTTGAAAACCAGTACTTCCCGGGTTGGCTCTCGACCTATAAGCATCACGCGGCTCTTGGAGACTTCCAGGATCTTTTGGTTGGTCGTGAAGGATCCTCCACTGGCCCTATAGTTGCTGCAACCATTATCTACACTGCGCGAGGATCACATGAGCATCGCTCCGACATTCCCTGGCAGCATCCGTCGCTCTATGGTGATGACAGTGGTGGCATGGCATGTGTGGGTGTTGCAGAAAACCAGCGCGGCCGTGGGATAGGTATAGGGATCGTTGCCTATGCGAATGAGGTGTTAAAGAGGAGGGGAGTGCGAAAGAGCTACGTCGATTGGGTTGAGTTAGTTGACTTTTACGGAAAGGTTGGTTACAGGACTTGGAGAGGTTATAGGTTAGGATGGTGGACAGTTTAAGAATAATGAATAGCCTTCGTGAAAGAATCTCGAAATCATGATCTTTCAATTAGAAGTAAGCTTGCCATGTTCTTTGGTGTACTTTGTAAAGAATCATCAAATACACTACAAATTTATTCAATCTTGACTCAGAAACCGATTGAGATACCATTTGTTGGCGTCTAGTGTGATTTTTCAAATGTCCATCCAACAACATAGCGGGTGAAAGGACGTTCATCCATGATTTCTATAATTGCGATATTCATTCGTGGTCGAGATTCTGAATTGCTGAACGCTAATGTTTCCTGCGTGTAAAGTCACTGACTGACCTTGATATGATTGAGTATACCTACAGAAATGAATGCGCCCCCCCTCCGTTCGCTAAGCTACTATTGATGGGTATAGTATATCCTTAACAGAACATCCTCTCCCGATGCTAATATTGCAACTGCTTGGAGAGTCACAAAAAATTAGCAATAAACGAGCCGGGTGCATCGGAGAATTATCCGTCGGAATGGGGGGGCACTTATTTCTGTAGCTGACTGTGCTACTCTCATAATCGTTGAGCGGGATCTCAAGGCGCTGGTCAACTATTTATCGCGCGAACATGAATCTACTAATAAGATGGTGCTGGCCCTTTTTTCCTCTTCTCAAAATCACCATATTAAATAAATAGCATTAGCAGATATTATTTTAATAAATATATAAAAATATATAGATGAATTAATATCTTAAAAGTAACTTTAAATACATAATATGTTAGCTTGCATATCATTTTACACAACGAATGACAGATATGATGACGTCATATTATTTCGAACTGGCACGGTCTCAATAAAGGTTGTCTTATTCAGAGCATTCGTAAAGACCTCCTCTTTACATAGCCGTTGTTGTCCACTTATACGGTTGCTTCGCGATGGTATGTCGATGTCTTATCTCTTGAGTGTTCACATCATTAGCTTACTCAGAGAGATGCGAGAGAATGCTGGATGGATGGTGATGCGTGTGAGGCATCCATTAAGTTGCGCGGTTGTAAAGGATTGGGAAATACGATGTGATCTTGAATGGATGATTTTTTCTAGGGCATGATGGAGTTGGATGAACGGGGAGCGGGTTTTGGAATGTTGAAGTGGACATTTAAATGGGGGACGCGTCGATAGTGGGTAGTGCAAAGGATTAGTGAATTTTGGCTAATCGGGCCAGTCATCATTTACTTACATAGCCGTTCGTCAAAGCTATCAAGACCAAGGCTTACTTCAAGCGCTTCCAGGTCAAGTACCGCAGACGCAGGGGTAAGCAGGACACATTATTCTTACCTATCACCACCATGGCCTCATTCACTAGAGTCCTGTGCCTCAGTTGCACAATCAAAGGCGACAATGATGATATACAGCATTTTGCATAGTTCACTCTGAAACTATCGTGTAGATTTTAAACATTCTTTCGCTCCTATCTGATATCACCTTTGACTTTGGTCTGCGCGCGTGTTTGGGATTATATGGAAATGGACTGGACGTGCTATTTTAAATGGCAGCGTGTATCGCTGTTGGGAGTCTTGGACAACTTGAGTCATTTTCGCCACCTGAATCCCGTCTCCCACTCTTACTTTCTGTAACGAACGAACAGAGGGCAAGACGGACTACTATGCCCGCAAGCGTCTTGTTGTCCAGGCGAAGAACAAGTACAATTCCCCCAAGTATCGTCTGGTGGTCCGCTTCACCAACACGGACGTCGTCACCCAGATCGTTTACGCCAAGCTCAAAGGTGATTTCGTCCTTACCGCCGCATACTCACATGAGCTCCCACGCTACGGCATCAAGGGCGGCCTGACTAACTGGGCTGCTGGTACGTTTATTGCTTGCTCGTCTTTGCTGAAATATTTGGATAATGGGATTTGAGGGTTTCAAAAGTGGAGACCATATTCTAGTTATTTTGCTGCACATGGTTATACGAATTAGTGAATTTAAATGGTGAGGTGGAAGCTTTCTTGGTGACAAAATTCTGTCTTCTCCATCTTGCAGCTTACGCTACCGGTCTCCTTCTCGCTCGTCGTACTCTTACCAAGCTCGGTCTCGCCGATAAGTATGAAGGTGTGATCGAGCCTGACGGTACCCTTTCCCTTGTTGAGGCTCTCGATGGCGGCGCCCCGCGTCCCTTCAAGGCCTACCTCGATGTCGGCCTAAAGCGCACCTCAACCGGCTCGCGCGTTTTCGCTGCCCTGAAAGGCGCTTCCGATGGCGGTATTTTTATCCCTCACTCGGAGAACCGTTTCCCTGGTTATGACAGCGAGGCCAAGAAGCTCGACCCCGAGATCCTCCGCAAATACATCTATGGTGGCCACGTTGCCTCATACATGGAGTATCTCGAGGAAGACGATGAGGAAAAATATAAGCGGCAGTTCTCGAAATTCTTGGCGGAAGGATTGGCTTCAGACGATCTGGAGGGCATGTATAAGAATGCCCATGCTGCGATCCGGTATGATTTAGCATCTTCATTCATTCCGCCGTTACAATTATGATCACGCATTTGTAGCTTGCATCCTCGAATTAAAATTGCTAATTTTTCCCGTTACAGTAAGGACCCGTCGTTCAAAGCCACCGAAAAGAAGAAGCCCGCCGCCGGTGAAAAGATCAAGGCCTACAAGGAGAAGGGCTTTAACCTCAAGCAGCGCAAGAACAGGGTTGCTCAGAAGAAGGCTCACTGGGAGAAGAAGAACTTGGGCGCCGCTGACTAGAAGCAGTGGTAGTTAATTGATGGGTACTATACACTCGTAAATAAAAAAAAAAAAAACATTGTTCGGCTCGCACCAAACAAAGTGGCACTGGGGGTGAAGGGGGTTGTTTGGAATTGTTTTCTCTTTTCAATTAATTGAACGAGATTCAATTCACGCAATTCATATACATGTCTCTGTTTTACGCGCGAGAGCTTGTTTTCCCGAGTTGACCAAGGAAGAAAGCATGCTGGATAATCCAGCTTGGATCAAGAATTTATGAAATCTGCACCAATTAATATACCGATCAGTGACAGTGAGATCGTGTGTAGACCTCAATTTTACTATTAAAAGTTTTGCGGGCAAAAATTTCCTGCGAATCGTTTTTAGGGAATAATGATTTTTAAAGATACTATCTATTGATTTAAAGTAAAAATAAAATAAATGATAAACTTTTAAATATATTAATTGTTTAACATAAAAGTTATTCATAATTGATTAATTTTATCTTCACTGTGAAATTGCTAACCGACTTTCTATCAAATAAATAAATAAATAAAAATAAAAAATTCTATGATGCCAGAGTGTATAGATTTGAAATGTCTGAGTGAATTGATATCAACAAATATATTCAGATCTGCCGCTCCAACCTCAATTGTACATGCTGTTCCGGGAGCTAAGAGGCCTCTCAACGGATTCGCAAGTTGTATACCTTCTTCAGTTGTTCAAGGAACATAAACATTAAGACAGTGTGCGGCCTAAAAAATAACAGTACGTGGTTTAGACGACATGAGCAATACAAGTAAGTTGCTACAACTCGCTTATAGTGTACCTATCCTTACCCTATCCTTAGATAATGGGCCGAAAATCCCTTGTAGAATCCCGCGATTCCTTCCGTCTTGAGCATCTTTGCCACGCAATCCAACGGATTCTTGTATAGTATGCCCTGCCCTGTGACTGGATCCACCTTCTGATTGTACATGCGCGTGCTGATGACATCGAATGGATTCATCGCACAGCACACAAAAAAGCCACATATCAAGCTTGACATGAAATGTGTTGACAGGTTATCCCCCATCCCGAAGCGCGCTTGCAAATTCTTCTTGGTCATATCGTATGTAGGCAGCTGCACCCCCGATCCCACGCCAGCACGTGCCATTGCGGCATCCATCCCGCGGAACAGGCCACGAAATCCTTCGACTTTAAACACAGACGAGAGCGCATTGTAGATGGAGCTGTAGTGATGCTGGTGCCCGATCTGACCGAAGGAGGGCGAGTACGACTGCATGCGTGTCTTCACAAGGTAGAAGGGAGATCCGATGGCAGCACCGCAGATGCCAGAGATGGCACCTGAAGCTACACCGACGGGTATGTTGTTATGGTTGTGGTTGTTACCGAACAGGTCGTTTATGCCATTGCGGACAGGTTCATAGAGACCAAGACGGGTGCCGTTCAGGCAGACTTGGTAGATGTAGGCTGCACCGAGACCGCGCTGGATGCCGCGAATGCCTTCATAACGAAAAACTAGAGCCAACGCTTGGAAGGAGTTTCGGTATGGACGAGCGCTTTCAACGAGGCTACCAGCTCGTACAAGTTGACCTTGCAATTGCAGACGCGTCTTGACCACCTGTGAGGTGTTATATCATTAACCTTATAAGAAGTTGGTATAATATTGTCTGGCTCTGATATCATAATCCGTACGGTTTGGGCTACTGTTTAACCGCACACTATTCAACTATGTAACTCCCTCACGCCAACCTCAAGTTTGACCCACTATGCTTCCGTAAATATCGTTAAATATTTATCCTTACCTCCCAGGGATTTGTGAATGTCACAGCTCCGCACGCTGCCATTCCACCCAACACAAACCCAACTATTGTATCCTTAGTCTTCTGGCTTAAAATTGGCTGCGGTTTGACAGAGACTTGTAATGAGGGACTGGGGTGCACAACCTCGATGGCGTTCGCTGCTGTAGGTGCTGATGTAGATGACGTCATAACGGAATGTTTCTATTGTATATGTATTGAACTAGAGGCTAAATGCGCAATACTGGTCGTATATAGCCTAACTGAATCAATTATGCAGATTCGAAAGTATTTTTTAATATTGGAGTACGACTCAAAAAAGGCAGTAGATAGTAGGAGCCGTCTTGAATACAATGCTGATTATCTTTATCAATCACTGTCCAAGTACAGACAGAATTGAACCAAAGTCTGTTTCGTCTCCTTGAAATGAAGCGATCGTTAGTCAGGAATGGTTGGAGATTAAATGAGAGCTAATGTCGTTTCGGGGGAAAATGTAGGCGAGACGCAAACACGAGGCGGCTTGGGATTTCGATAAGGGCTGGTTTGATGGCAGTGTCGACAGATCGAATGGTAGTGTCAGCTGGAATTGATGGCAGTGTTGACCGAAAAGGTCAATTTCAGGAGATGAGCCCGTAATGGTCAAGGTTGGGTGTTAAAGTAATAGGAATGCCCGTGGATTTGTGTGTATCTTAGCGAGTTACTGGCGGAGATTTGAGTCTTTGGTTTATGATGTTTGAGTCTTTGGTTTATGAGGCGAGCATGCAAGCATGGACTTTTATCGATCGATTCGCTTATGACGTCAGAATTGGGCCACGCCACCACATTGATTTATATTTAGCACTATGTAAAGTTATAAATAAAATTGCGAATGGTCATTACTGGCCAACGTCCACCGGTGCTCCACAGACTCATATCTGCATATTAATTTATCTTGCTTATTTGCATTCATGCATTCATGTAATTTTATATATATACACGCCGACGATCATGCACTGCACGCTCGATCACACCGATCGTTGCTTATTGTCCTGAATCGACCAATTAAGATACTTGGAATAATTAATAAAACCTCTCGGCCTTTTTCCTTCTCTTTTATTTGGACTGAAAAAACACACCTCTGTAACTAGGCTATAACATGATTATTCCAATAGAGACTTAAGGCTGAGTCTCTTCCAGTTGCATCTGTGTAAGAGAGAGAGGGTGCGTAATAAAGGCCACGTAAGAGAATGGGTAATAGAGGTTGCCTCGTAAAAAAAAGGAACGATTTTCATTGGCCCATTAAGCATTAGCCACCCGGGATGGGATGGCAGTCACGTAGGGGATGGATTTGAAGTATAATATAGTATCTTGTATAGGAGAGAAAAGGTTGTCAACTACCACCACAAATGTCGTCCCATAAGAAAGCAGGAACCCCTATCACCCCGCGCCCAACAAAGGCCATGTTGCTACGCAACTCCGCCATTGCTTCCGGCTCCACGGGCCCTTCTACTTCGCAACGCCGAGATTCAGAACCAGATCCCGCCCCATCTCGCCCATCTGTTCCAACCGTGGACGAACCACCCACTACACAATCGAGATCGTCCAACCGGTCACCCTCCCTATCTTCCTCACGTAATAACAGCCAGGCATCTGACGGCGTTCGTTCGTTCATGGCTCAGCAGAGAGCGAATGTCTCCAAGTCCAAGGCACGACCCATCAGCGAAGCGACAGAGGAGGATGTGGGCGGTCTCAGCTTAGAAAGGGTGCTTAAGCAGGCAAGGAGTTCTGGTAAGTTGTCTTGCGGAGTGACTATTTGAGCAGATGCCTTTGCTCCTTAATAATGGATCGGAGCCACTTTCATGCAACGATTAAAGAAAAATAAATTTAATCCATGAGTATCTGTGAATATACGCTTATCCTCAGGTCGCCTTAATATCTCCAACCGCAACCTCTCTTTGATTCCAAATTCCGTTTGGGACATGTACCACACGAATGTCAAGTCAATCAACTATGACTTCAACTCGTCATCTGGCGGTGATGCTTGGTATGAAACCATCGATCTCACCCGATTTGTCGCCGCTGACAATGCGATTGAGGAAATATCCCCGAGGATAGGCGAAGAATTTCCTGGATTAACTGTTGTGGATGTACGCATTTAATGTCCCATTTTGGATATAACTACCTAGTATTAGAATGTTCCAGAGGAATGAGAAAATAACAGATGGTGGTTGATTTGCAAAGTGGTATTTTATTCAACATATTCACACAACTAACTAACCCTTGTTTGTATAAAAAAATCTTTAATAGCTTCACAACAACAAGCTCTCAAATCTTCCTCGCGAGTTTGGGCAACTGGAACAAATCACCCAGCTCAATCTATCTTATAACCAACTCGCAGCGATTCCGTCAGCTATATTTCAGCTCAAACTGATGAGCGAGTTACAGCTTGTTGGTAATCAGATCGAGTTCTTGGATCCTAAGGTCAGCCGATTAAGCCGAATCGAACACCTTGATTTATCACAAAACCATCTGACAAACTTGCCTGACGAGATTGGAAATCTGTCGAATTTGAGGAAACTGAAAGTATCAAAGAATCGTTTGACGACATTGCCACCCGCCCACGTGCTTGCGAGGCTTACGCGGCTGGCCGAGTTTGAGGCGGCTGAAAATCAATTGACCGTAGCTTTTGGAGGTAAAACTCGGATCTTTGTTGAAACATAAATCATTTCGTGCTTACTGAGCCTAATTTTACGTCGTGCAGGTTTCGACGAGTCGTCCGACAGTGTCACCTTCCCGACGCTCCATTACCTCGACTTGCGCCAAAACAACATTACTCGTGTCGATGACGCACCCTGGGATGGCAGTACAACCGGGGATGGCGGTTCGCTGTTCCGCCCACCAGTCTTCCTACCTAAGCTGAAAGAGCTTTTGATTTCTCACAACCGATTCGCCTCTCTAGGAACCGTACTACACACGTGCCCAGAGCTAGTTACCCTCGATGCTCAGGGCAACAAGTTTACAGAAATACCAGATGGATTGCTTTCATTGAAGAACTTGAATCGACTAGATATTGCGGGAAATTTATTGCAATATTTGCCAGCCGAGTTAGGATTACTCGAGGGTTTGAGCGTGTTGACATGGGAAGGAAACCCAATCAAGAACGCCCCCAAGGTCGGGAGGAGCACGGCTGAGTTATTGAAGTCACTGCGAGATCGTTTGGCGGCAGATCAAGGTATATAATTGCAAAAACCATTCTATCCAAATGACTCTTTTTATGAAATAACAAGCGTGTCTATATCTGTTCCCCGTCACGACAGACATCAACGTCCAAGAGGCGGCCGAGATCTTTGGTGGCCTGGGCATGGGCAAAACCCCGAAGGTCCCTGTTACTGAGTCTATGGCCGCATCTGCATCCGGTCGTGTTGCGTCCGCAGCGGCATCCAAATCAACTCTACCGGCGCAGTCGAAACAGGCTAATTCGACCCGCACGCTTGAGCTAATGCGGAAGAATATCGCTACTTTATCCGAAGAAGATTTAGAGGGAGTACCATTCGATCCGGTGTCTGTTGCGCTTGGTTTGTTGGATTTTTTTTTTTTTTTTTTTTTTTTTTTTTTTTTTTTTTTTTTTTTTTTTTTTTTTTTTTTTTTTTTTTTTTTTTTTTTTTTTTTTTTTTTTTTTTTTTTTTTTTTCGTTTGTATGGTCAAGCGTTGCAATTATTATTTGGGGCTAAATTTCTTCTGCTCGCTTTATGGTTACATTAATGAATTCACACAGAGTTCAACAATTTGATTGAATTCCCAATCTCTCTGCGTACCTTCTCTGCAACCCTCACACACATTACTCTGCATCACAACAAGATTACCGCCTTGTCGGCTTCTTTGGCTGACAACGTTGTCTTCCCTAATCTGCAAACGCTTGACCTTTCTCAAAACATCATCACGACCATCGAACCTGGATCGGGTGCTACCTTGTTTCCCGCGCTGCATACTCTAAACGTGAGCCATAATCGACTCAGCTCGTTACCGACAGAGCTGACAACTCTGTTTCCGGCGTTAACAAGCCTAGTTGCGTCGTCGAATCGAATTACGGAGATCAGGGCGGCGAGTTTTACAAACCTCCATGTGCTCGATCTGTCGAACAATGACATTGGGCATTTGCCACCGGAGCTCGGTAACATTAGTTCGATACAAATGTTGGTGGTTGATGGAAACAGGTATGCGTGTGTGTACTTTATATTCTTCGCACAGTTTTCTGATTGCTGGCTGACATTGGATATTTGTGACGGGCAAATATAGCTTCCGTGTTCCGAGACGAGCGGTCCTCGAAGGCGGAACGAAGGCGGTGATGCAATACCTGAAGAGCAGGATCGTTGTATAAAAAAATAAAATGAAAACTGCGTTCAATAAAAGTCCTTGCTATGATTGGCTAGGGCAATAGATCAATAATTTTCTTGATCGCGTCTTTTGTCTCCCAAAAAAAAAAAAAATGAAAATTGCTGTTTGTCTTGTCTTTACAGCTTCCTCTTCTCTTTCTCTTTCTTTCTATTTCCTGCCGCACAATGTTTGCTTCCCGTGCCATCGCTACCGCCGCCAGGCGTTCCTTCTCCACTTCCGCTGCCGTGAGTTTCCGAACCCTCACAGAGCTGTGCCATATGGTTCACTCCCTTTAACGCGCTTCACTCACTCACCTGCAACATAGAACGCTGCCAAGGTTACCGTTCTTGGTGCCGCTGGTGGCATCGGCCAACCTCTCTCCCTTCTGCTCAAGCAAAACCCACACGTCACTCACCTTGCTGTGTATGACATTGTTAACGCTCCTGGTGTTGCCGCTGACTTGAGCCACATCAACACCGGCTCTCAGGTAAATTGCTATGGATAACTGTGTTCCATTCCGCAGGAATTCAATGTTGGAGAGATGCAGAAGAAAGACAATTAGCGCATTCAGTTTGGGTTTGAAACATTCAACTAGGTCACAGGTCACGGCCCCGATGACAATGGCCTCGAGAATGCCCTTCAAGGTGCCGACATTGTCGTCATTCCCGCTGGTGTTCCCCGCAAGCCCGGTATGACCCGTGATGATCTCTTCAACACCAATGCTGGAATTGTCTTGAATCTGGCCGAGGCCGTCGCCAAGTAATCCATCAGTACTTCATTTGGATCTAATATTCGCAATGGACGCGAGAGAATTCATTGTAGCACTACGAAATTATTTTTTTCAAACGGCTAAATACGTGTATTTCCTTCAGATTCTCCCCCAAAGCCCACCTCCTCATTATCTCTAATCCCGTCAATTCAACCGTTCCTATCGTTGCCGAGGTTCTTAAATCCCGAGGCGTTTACAATCCAAAGCGCCTCTTTGGTGTGACATCTCTTGACGTCGTTCGTGCCTCCCGCTTCGTCTCCGAGATCAAAGGTACTGATCCCGCCCTCGAGAAGATCACCGTCGTTGGCGGTCACTCAGGCGTTACCATTGTGCCCCTGCTTTCCCAATCCAGGCACTCCTTTACCGAGGACGATATCAAGAACCTAACGCACCGTATTCAGTTTGGCGGTGACGAAGTCGTCAAGGCAAAGAACGGGACTGGGTCGGCTACTCTCTCGATGGCGTTCGCTGGGGCGAGGTTTGCGAACTCCTTGCTTGAGGGTATGCGCCTTTCTTCTTTCTCTTCTCTCTGTCCCCCCCTTTTTTTTAAAAAAAAAAATAAAAAAAATTAAAAAATAATTATTTCCCCTATCCCTCCCTTTTGTATTTTATATCCATCAACATCATGGTATCTTTATGCTTAAATATAGCCGCCTCGGGCAAGAAGGGTATTATTGAGCCCACTTTCGTCCAGTCTGATCTGTTTGCTAAGGAAGGCTTGGAGTTCTTTGCTTCCAACGTCGAACTCGGTGTATGTATCTCTTGTATCCCCCCCCCCCCCTTTTTTTTTTTTAATGATGGGAGAAAGTAATATTCTTTTGCTCTACCATCCATATAGCCTAATGGCGTCGAAAAGATCCACGACATTGGCAAGCTTACACCTTACGAGGAGTCTCTCATCGCTGCCGCAGTGCCTGAGCTTAGGGACAATATCGCGAAGGGCAAGAAGTTCGTCGCTTAAGTGTGTTTTTCGATCTCGTGCAAGTGAACGTCTTCCCCAATTATTTCCAGCAAAATCGAGTATATAAGCAAACAGAAAGCCAGCATAGATTATGGCAGTAGTGTGGCTCTTCCTCTAAAGGGGCAATAAAATACCTTGCGTCGTGCCAAGGACATTAGTTTGAACGGCTATGGTGATGTGGTATCTCAATGTCTTATGTAATTTGGGACGCAGTTACCCACAATGTTTGACTTCAACTCTGCAATCGATATGTACACATACTTGGCAGCGAAACATTGTTGAGCCATTGACAAAAAGGCACCGAATGTTGCGAAATGTGAAGCGTAAAAGTCCAAAGCCTTACTACAACAGATAAGACGATGAGTAATAATAATACACTTGGCATGCAAATGCAATTAAAACAAAACAATAATATTAAAACACAAGCACAAAACGGAAGTAAAAATCTCCTTCACACACAAGGAATAAAATATTATACAGGTTTCTTGCGAAATTTTGAGACATGCCAGCATGAGATACAAGGAAAAAAAAAAAAAAAAAAAAAACACACAAAAAAAAAAAAAAAAAAAAAAACGCGAGTAAAAAAACTGTGTCGTACATATTGTCTTTTCACACTTCATGCTGCATCAGTCCCCATTTAACAATACGTCCTCTATTTTCATTTTCTTCATCCAGAATTTTGCCCATCCCAGCTTCGTGGATAATGAATCCCTGGAACCCCTTCCCATTTTTCGAAATTCCTCGTCCGAATACGGCAGATTTCCATTGGGCAACATTTCCACCCTCTCGCACGCGTAGTGCCCAATGTACTCCCACTTGTTGGCCGCGCGCCACACGAACATGGGGACGGATCTACCTAGGTTATCGCGCATGATATTCGGATCCCTGCTACCACCAAACAGCACGTAGGGTGCACAACGGTTGTGCTCGATACGGATCTTGATACGCCCCAGGACGTTTCGTGGTTCGGCCGTTTCCGGATCGTAGACGGTGCGCAAGCCATACATCTTCTGGTTGCCCCCACCATAAAGATGACGGATCTGGTCGTTGGTATAGTAAGAGCCCGTTACGGTTGCGCTGAGAGGAGAAAGAGTCGGATCGGTGTCGGCTAAAGTGGATGAATCCAAGGTCATGTCACCCCAATCTTCAATCATAGGGACGTGTTGAAACATCGGATCGTACTCTTCCTTGATCGTGTTCACCTCTAGGCCTGACAGTGACACTGCTACTGCCTGCTTCTTCCTCGGCTTGCTGGGCTCGTTCGTCTTCCTCTTCGTGCAGCTCGAGCTCGCGTCCTCAAGAGTACCATCACCGTCATGTGGGATCCCATCCTCCGTATCCTCAGTCCTCGAGCTGTCCCGGCTCTCCCGCCGATTCGCCAGAGCCGCCGTTTTCCCTACCCCGTGGGCGATGCGGCCACGCTGTGCCCGACCCCGTACCACGCACTTCTTCTGCTGATGTTTCGATGCTACAACGACGCTCCTCTTGGCCCTCCTCCTCCTATCACCTGAATCTGCGCCGGAAGTACCTTGTTCATTACCTCTATGTCTAACTATTGGAGGCGCCGCCACAATCTCTCTTCCGGTTCCGCCGTTCTCTACCATAGATGGATTGGCTTTCGCCGCACCAGCAACTACATTAGCAACAGCAGCAGTGCCAATCAGCGCAGTCGCAGCACCTATAGCTGAACGCCTTCTCCCTTCCCCAAGCTCACCGAGCCCATTCCCACCGTGAGCCAGGCTAATCACCTCTCTCCACTTCCTGGACTTGACCGGCTTGGTCGTATCTTGTTCCTGGCCATCTTGGGCCTGGTCGACCATATCGACTGCCACCTCCTGGGTGTTAGGGTTGGCGGCCTGGTCCGACATGCCAGCCATATCGGTGACCGCCTTCTGAGTTCGGGATTCGGCAACGGAGATGGTTTGTTTCTTGCCATTGATTTCTTCGTGACGGGGCTCCTGGTGAATACGCAGTGCGGGGATTCCGCCCGTGCGTACCGCCCATCGCTTCTTCGCCGGAAGTTTGCTGGCGTTTTCGTGTCTGGTGGCATCCAGAACGCTCGTCGCTGCCAGAGGTTCAGTTGAAGGCAGTATTTCATTTGGATGACATGCCAGACGGCGCGGAGGCGGCGGCGTTTTATCGAGTGCGGGTGTGGCTGTGGCGGAAGAAGGCGCCTCAGAGAGGGGTGAGAGTGGCGAGAACGGAGATTCGATATGGGCGTGGCGAGACAGAAACGGATTGCGATCGGATCTACAGTCGTCGAGCCTGCTGTGAAGTTCACGAACGAAATTCTCTGCATCGGGTTCTTTCTTCACCACAGGTTCCTGTCCATCGCTGGCCGATGGTGAGCGGGCGTTCGACATCGGAGCGGATGTAAGCTCGGGCTGAGCCGGCAGCTGTGCTTTGGTAGATCTGGTACTCGCACGGGTTCTACCAAGACAGGCTGATGGCGCCGACGCTCGGCGTGTTTTGGGAAGCTGGCGGGACCGTTTGGCTAAAGTTTTCGGCTTTGGTGTGGGCGACGAGGAAGTCGACGCTGATGCCGATGAGAACGATGGCGACGGTGGTTGATCCCTTCGAGTAGGACTGGTTCGCCATGAGGATGCGGTAGATTCATTGGAGCTGGGCGGCGTCGGGAGGGGATCATATCTGTTGTCGAGGCCATCGTGATTTATTTTGAGCTCGGCGAGGAAAGGACGCGAGCGCGTGGGTAGCGGGCCAGATCGCTTGCAGATGTTGCGCCTCTGCAATTCGGACGGCGACAAATCATCATCTGTTTTCACGGGCTCTTGGGTTGCGGGATTCCTGTCGCTGGAGGAACGAGGTAGAGGAACAGACCGCTTTGCAACGTTGCGTCGCAAGTTTTTCAAATCGTCGTCGGCCAAATCGGAAGCCGACAGCAGCAAGGCAGTTTTATCAGGCGAGATGGTAGAGGAGGTCTGAAAGGGCTGTAGAATGTGGCCGCCGCTTATAATCTCCTCTTCCGATTCGCTCAGAAAGTCCTCTTCGTCGTCGTCGGGTTCTTCGGGCTTCACGTCGTTGAACCACCACGAGTGACATGATGGAGGGTTCTTGTGTTGTGATAGGAAAGAGGGCAAGTGTGTCCACGCTACAGTCTCCTCCTCGATACGACTGCAAGCGGGGGTAGCGTGGGTTACTTCAGAGAACATTGGTTGCTATGATATCAGAGCAAGAAAAATTCAGATTCAATTGACAGACGGGAAGCAGCTGTATCCGGCGAGTGTTTGTATACACGGTCACGTGCCCGGCCGCAGCCAGTGGATTTTGACTGATTTGGGCAAGACCAGCCACTCCTTCAACGTCCTTTCTTTGGACGCGTCCCCCGCGCGTTCCCCCTCCCCTTATCCTGGTTAAGCTTTGCTGCTGCCTTGCTCAAGCAGTCCGCCTGACTGTAGTATATAGCCATGTGCCGTCTTCATTCATTAGGTCCTCTCCAGCGAAAATGGCAGGCCCACAGCGTAACCCGGTCACGAGAAACAGAGAATTGCAGTTAAGAGGGCGTTTGAGGATACTGAGTAGGGCCTATAATGCTACCTTCACAAAGATTATTGCTATCACCGTGAAACCGTCCGTCGTCAGGTGATCGATGTTGTCTCTTTATTGTGAGTATTTATTTTTACCACGACAACAAAAATAGTCAACCCCTTCTACTCTTCTCCAACATCTGCACCTGTGCTAACACGTTTTTCTTCAAAAATGTCGTGTTCCTCGACGCTATCTCTTTAACGTTCCTTAATTGTGATTCGTCCAGCGCAGTCCCATGTCGCGTCACGAACGTCAGTAGTACTTGAGCCAGTTTCTTGGACTGCGGGTCGGACTCGATGTTAACACTAAGCCCTTTGAGCGTATGAATGATTGTGTCGCCGTCGAGCGAAAGTTTCTGGTTCAGGAGGGTAAGTAGAACTGTTGCAACGATGTCGGACCAGAAAACGGATATGCTCGGGTTGTCGAGTGATGGAGTGGGAGAGGTTGAGCGCAATATTGATCTGAAATTTGGCAAATCAGATTTGATTTGACAGCTCAAATTTTAAATTTTCGTGACGTTTAAAAAGGTGATTACCTAAGCAATGCCAGAATAGGCATTTCACTTAATCCCTCGTTGATGGATCTTGTCACGACGTCGATCTGTGGTCGCCCTACGATGCATGTATACCAACGTCATTCAATAAGATGCATTCAATGCCCCTCCCTGACTACCCCATTTACGTACGTACCGATGTTGCCATCATGGATAAGGGGCAACAATAAACCATCCACCACAGCCTTGCCTTTCGCTTTGGACGCGTTCAGGATCGAAGTAATAAGAATTCGCGATGGGGCTGCGGTCAGCTCGCGTACCTAATATAACGCATTGACAAAGTGTTAGTGATCTCGGTTGAATTACAGGAAGCGTGCATGGAGCACTCAAAAAAAAAAAAAAAAAAAAAAAAAAGGGGGGGGGGCAATATTCCATTAAATTTACCTTGGCCAAGAGTGTAGATTGTAAAAGGGCGACGCAATTCTGGTACACGACGTCCTCTGCCTCGCAGATATGTTTGCATAGACCGGCTAGATTTTCTTCTGACAGCTTTGATAGGTATAGGTCATGTAGCAACCCTTCCATCTTCATGAATATCGAAACCGGGGGAAGAGACAAATAATAAATATCTACATCAATGAAAATCACAACAACGAAAAATGCACCAATTGTATTCTTAACACACTAACAGCTGACCTGAACAACTGGAAGCCTCATCAGTGCGTCAAACTCATTCTTCCAATCCACTTGCGAATACGAACTACCCTGCTCTAGTTGGGCGAGCTTCATTTTGAGGTTATCCAAGAATTCAATGTTGAATGAATGCTCCTTGATTATGCCAGCGCCATCCTCATATTGCGTATCACCGGTTCCTTTGCCCATGTGGAGATGTGAATATGAGATTAATAGCATGATAACTTAAACCTCCCTTAGTGACAGAACTCACCTGGCTGACTGAAGCTACCAGCAGACTTTCTCGCGCGCCCCGAGCTACGTCCTCGCTTTCGCTTTCGCCTTTCCCCGATAAAGTCGCTTGTAACGTATTACGAAAACCATGTTGTCAAGGAAAAACAAGTCTATTTCAAAAAAAAAAAAGCGAGCATGCTTTTCAGCCATAAAAACATGGGGCCTTGAGAAAAGGATATAAAAATCGGCTGACACGATCCATTGTATTCGGCATCAAATTCTAGTGGTTGTATGCATGTATCTACCAATTTAATCCAACGTTAGGCGGTGGCATCCGTTGCGGAAAAACCTCAGGCAAAAAAACACGCGTAATACCAGAGGTTGTACTATTTCCAACTAGACCTCCAACGTCACGCCCAGCCAGGCAATTTGCCAGGGTGACGGGAACAGGGAAAAATGGAGCCTGTATGTTAAGCTGGCGTCTCCATTCTTGTAGAATTGCCGTGTTGAGGGCGTGAAAAGTCATTGTACTTGTTTGCATGGCAACGGCAACGGCAACGGCGGTCTCGGCGATCACACGCGTCAAATTTCCAAGCCACATATGACGCAATTGGATGGATCTTTACCAGCGATTTCTGATGGCTACGAACATAATCGATATGCTCGCAACCTCGCAGCTATAATTAGCTGGGGAAAAGCACCTGCAGGTAAAGCAGGCTAATAAGGCGCTTGCATCATTACCAGTTAAGTAGCTTATTTTTATTCTGTTTAACAGCAGATGGATTTAAAGGTGTTAATCCTTTAGATGGGGTTGCGACCTCCGTTTTAAGCCATCAAACACTCCCGGTTGCGACTTGGGAAGTGTATGGGTTGCGACTTCGTGATGGTGACCATCCTGCTCTCTCTATTGTAACCACTCACACTCCCGGTTGCGACTTGGGAAGTGCATGGGTTGCGACTTCGAGTGGATTAATAGAGCATCTATTTTCAAATTTCCACTTAGCTATTACTGACCAAACAAAATATCATTAATATTAATAGAAAGAAAGCCAGTCGCAATCAGTTACTAGCTTCTGGAAGGATGCTTCATTAGTACAGAAACAGAAGCTTGCCTTCATTGCGGAGCGTACGATGTTGATGGTAATGAGTGTTTGATCTGTCAATATTCTAAAGAGAATTACGCTATGGAGCATTGACATGTTTTCTTCCTTTATCACAGGAACAACAACATATCATTATTACAAAGTCAGCCTTCGAGCAAGACCAAATCATCCGGGAAAATTTCACAAAGCGTCTTGTAAATGATCACCCTGAGAAGCAGCGTCGCCGGAGAGACGTCAACGACGGGCATATCGTCGAGGCCGAAAATGGAATCCGAGACTGGCGATGGTCCTTTCGATCAAGTCGACTCGCTTATAGATTATGAAAGCGATATTGATTTTGTTTTTGAAGATTCTGATGGTCTTCTTCCAGAAGAGTGTGCGGTTGTGGAAGAGGAAGTGAAGGTCAAAATTGAGCAAGATTGGAAGAAGCGGGGTGCGGACCTTCGCCATGCTGCGAAAAGGTCTAAGCATAAGCATTGGTATGTACCTTGTAATTTCCTGTTTATATTTATGATTATTTTTGAACATGAACAGCTCATCTGCTATGAAGCCCGGAGAATTACTGGATGTCCAAGAAATTATATCAATCTTTGCAATCTAGTTTACCAAGAGCTGATCAGGCACCGTTCGCTGACTACAGCTCATCAATATCCGATATTCTGGCACAAGTAAGTAATTTTGCTTGCTGGTTGTAAAAACGTGTACCTTTGACCAATATCTCTGGGCCCCCAGAAATCTCTTGAAGGTATACTGGAAGCTCTCCATTCAAAAGCACCACCCGTGTGGGAGTAAATATTACATCATGGATCGGGTTTTCAATCAGTTGTAAGTTGTCATATATTCGATCTGCAGATTGGGAATTTTTAATTCTCCCCTTTGCGCTGGCCTAACACAATCATCAAACTAATTGTTCGTATCCGTTTGAATATTGATCTGATTGTTTTAATTTTAGGAGGCTTTGATGATATAAACAAGTGTGGTTCAGTAAAATACAGTTGGTTTAAAATATTGTTACATCTTGTCAACCCATATTTGTTCATATCTAGCCCATCATGTTTGCTTGGGGGGAATATACAAATGGTAATGCAAGTTTCTCTGCGCATCCAAGGCTTTACAAGCTTGCTTCGAGCGACAGTTATAATTCTTTTTTGAGTTATTGTGTCCATTGAAAAGATTTTTTTTTTTCTTCCTCCTCAACTTCAAATTTAGTCGTCTAAAACCAAAATGTCTTTACACCACCATGTCGGGCAACCTATAACTTCGCCTTGCCAGAAAGGAGTTCCGTCGTCCGTTGCTTCTGCTTGTTGAGTGTCTTGGTAATCTCCGCGGCACGACGGAGTTCAACCTTGCCAATCTGCGCAATGTGGACCTCATCAGGACCTTCGAATAGGGCGATGGAGAAGAGACGGATGGTTAAGAATAAACACAAGAAAATTAAATTTATAGATAAACAACCATAGTGATAACTTACCATCCGCATATCGCAGCGTCCTAGCTTGGGCATAGGACCTGGCGAGAGGAAAGTCCTGGCTCACACCGCCAGCACCATGAGTCTGCATGGCACGGTCAAGGACGTTGAGAAGCATGGTAGGGACGACGGCCTGGGTTAGTAGGAAAATCGAGTTAATAAGAACATAAAAGAGAGAGAGAGAAGGAGAAATCGAGGAATCGTTCGCCATGAGGATGAGCAGGATAATTGAACGCTTTTTCAAATCGTTCGTGTTCAGTCAGCCCGGCCGCAGTAATCTGCCAACCCGACCTGTACCTTGGCCATGCCAATCTCTTTGAACGCGCCTTTGGCCTTGACTTCATCGATCCGCTTTGCGGCATTGAGGACCAGGAACCTGGCCTGATCGAGTTCCATACGCGACTTGGCAATATCAGCGACGACAGTTCCGTGCTCAGAGAGCAGCTTGCCAAAGGTGCGACGGCTGGGGTCCGTCACACGTGCGAGCATCAGTTCCAGGGCACGTTCGCCGACACCGATGCAACGCATACTAGAGAGTGAGTAAGAAAGTAAGCACTTTGGCTTCTGGAAGCGAACCAGAAAGGTCTTGAAATGATACGAAGTACGTACCAGTGGTGAATACGGCCAGGGCCCAACCTGCCCTGGATGACCTCGAATCCGCGACCCTCGCCCAAAATCATGTTCTCGACGGGGACGCGCACATCCTTGAACAGGATTTCGCAATGACCCTCGGGAGCATCGTCGTAACCAAACACAGTCATGGGACGTACGATGGTGATACCGGGGGTACCGGCGGGAACAATCACGAGGCTCTGCTGGCGATGCTTGTCCTTGTTCTTGGCGTCGGACTTGCCCATGACAAGAAAGACGGCGCAGCGTGGATCGCCGGCGCCCGAGATCCACCACTTGAGACCGTTGATAACGTATTCGTCGCCGACACGCTGGATCGAGGTCTCGATGTTGGTGGCGTCGGAGGACGCCACCTTTTTCTCGGTCATGGCGAAGGCGGAGCGGATCTTGCCGTCTAGGAGGGGCTTGAGCCATTTTTCTTTCTGAGCAGGGGTACCGTACTTGGCAAAGACTTCCATGTTACCGGTGTCGGGGGCAGAGCAGTTGCAGGCCTAAATAATTGAGACAGGAGGGAAGGATAGAGGGAGGGAGGAGATCATGTATGGTGAGAAATTGAATTTCTTCGGATGTGAGCCAATGCTGTTCGAATTACGAGATAAAAATATGCTGGGTTCAAAATATAGTATAGATATAGTATATATATATATATATATACCTCAGATGCGATGTGCAGGCTTCTGCCCATGACTTCAGCCATAAGGGCATACTCGAGGTTGCTCAGACCAGCACCCTCAGGGTAATCCTTGGTCAAAAAGAGGTTCCAAAGGCCAAGAGACCGAGCCTTCTTCTTGAGCTCCTCCATGATTGGAGGAATGACCTGATTAAAATAAATGTTAATGTAAATCGATGTATTGATGCTCCGCTTTAACCATCGACGGGGCCTCGTGAAGCGTAAAATAGGAAAAGCAATAATGCGGCTCAACCTTCCAGCGGTTCTCGCCTTTTCCCATCTGCTTTTCGAAAATCTCCTCGGCGGGCATGCAGTCATTCTGTTGTATTAAGGGAAAAGCAAAAAGACTTGAGCGAGTTGGAGGCTGGCGTGAGTTTTTTTTTTTTTTTTTTTTTTTTTGGGGGGGGGGAAGGATTTTGTGGATACCTCGACAAAGTCCTTAAGGGTAGCGTAGAGCTTCTGAAACTTTGGAGAGAGGCTCGAGCTATCGACGAGGGCCTGTGTTGCCATTTTTGTTTCTGGATATCGCAAGGTGGAGAGGACTGGACTGAAAAGAAATAGGATGTGGGGAGAGTCGCCCTCTTGAAGGGTTCAGATCAGGTGACAGTCGCATTTGGCCTTAGTATGCGCAAATCGATGATTGGCCTGGCCGGCAATTGATTTCTTTTCTGTCTCGTCGCGTCGCGTGCAAAATTGCAAAATGTTTCCTCTCCCGCTCCCTGCCATAGCCTTCGTGCACACCTCCGAAGCCGCTTGTGCCGACGCCGCCAGCGTGCAAATTAGAATTACTTTGGCTGCAACCTGGATTCCCCCCACCTCCGTGACAACCGATCCTCGCTTCGCTGTACTGCAGCGGGGCTTGCCAAATTACGAAAGCTTGCTTTTGAGAAAGTTGGGTGGCGCTCTGGTATGATCACGGTCACAAATTAAAGCCACAACCGAATGTACAGATGTTGCTCTCTCTCTCTCTCTCTCTCGCTCTGAAATTGTCTTTTTGCTTTTTGCCCTGTGTAGGTGGCCATAGGAGGCGTCTTTGAACTTAACATCAACGGAAACCGTTGCTCTTTCCGGATCGAATCGATTGATGATGGTCACAATAATAATAATATCAAAATCGCACGCGTCAATCGCGCATCGACGCGAATCGTGATCCTGCCCATGCTAGTTTCGATTGGAAACACGCTACTTACCAGTGGAATGGACAAGCAAGTAGAGAATCTGGCGCAAATCATCAGTACGTGATTTTGCCATTTGCACCTTTACAAATACTTGAGAGAATTCAGGCACGCTCCGGCCAATTCGTTCAATCCATTCTATATTTGTTGGTTTTATACGCACATAGTTGCTTCGTACTCAAACGCTGACGCGCACCGCGTCTTAAACATACCGCCAAAGAAAACTACTATCGTTCATGGAGTCGCAGGTGTTGGTAAAGTGACCCTGGTGCGGTATGTCATTTCTATATCGCCTTTCTGTTTGTTTTTTTTTTTTTTTTTTTTTTTTTTTTTTTTTTTTTTTTTTTTTTTTTTTTTTTTTTTTTTTTTTTTTTTATTTTTTTTTTTATTTTTTTTTATTTTATTTTACTTTTCTTTTATATTTTCAAGATCATTAACAATCATAACTTGATCAACCCTTGGTGCTTGAATAGAGCTGTCTGCCACACCCTCGGCTACAACCTTTGTACCCTCTCTGTCTCGATGATTTTGGCTGCGAAAGATCAAGCTGAAGACGAAAGTTTTGCAAACATCAATCCTATAAAGACCCTCTTCAATAAGGCAAAGATGTCGGTACCGGTGGTAGTGATGGTCAAGGATCTTGATTTGTTGGGCCAAGGTGGGGTTTGCTGCCACGTTTATGAAGAGAGTGTATTTGTGGTTGCACTAAATATTGGGCAAGCAAATTAAGCAGCAAAATATTTTATACATTTATAGATTCACAGCTTGATGATACAGCAAAATCTCTTGTAGTTAAGATCCTCACAAAAGAAATCGGTGATGTAATACATGATAAAAAGGTATATCCTTTTTCTACGCTCGTAATGACTACTGCGCTTCTCATAGTCACATATCTGTACTCAATTCAATCATTTAGATCTTTGTTATCGGTATTTCGCGCGATCGCTCTAAACTTCCCGAGATCATGCTCAAGTCAGATCTGTTTCAGCACGACTTTGCTGTGCCTGTTCCATCAAGGCAAGCATCATAATATATTTATATCCTTCCGTTACCACTATCAAAAAACCAAATCTCACAGCATGCACATATTCTTCTTTTTTCTGTGTATGTGTTGAACCAGACTTCAACGTGAACAGATATTAAAATCATACTTATCGTGCCTAAGCCTGCAACCTGTGATAAACATCCTAGACGTCGTAGAGTACTATACTCGTGAAATCAGTCAAAGAACCTCGGGATATGTGGCACGTGATCTCGCGCAAGTTTGTCGATGGGCCACGCTACGTGCGATGCGACGCTGGGATACCGAGTCTAAGACCACTGATGATCATGTAGACGCATTAGTCCGGGGGATGGCAGAGATGACGGTAGTAGATGACAGTTCGAAAGCGGACGCGTATGTATTTTCTATCCATGTTCACTTGTCATTATGTTTCGATTCTGGATGTTTTGTGGGTAAAGCTAGCTATCACATCATGTCTTGGATTTCTCCTAGAGCCGACAAACAAGTCTCATGGCAAGATTTTGAGTATGCCCTCTCTATCTCCAAGCCGTCGCAGCAGGTGGAGTTTGAATCGACCTTGCCGAAACGAAACTGGGATGATATTGGCGGGTAAATTCCTCGGCTATTTATCAAGCTGTTTGAATTTGCGACAATCTATTGAAAAAAAAAAAACGGTTGTAACTAAATGTGCTTGATTTCTCCAGTTATGTGGCCATCAAGAAGCGGATGCAACAAGTCGTACACCTTCCGCTTCTGAAACCTGAGGTTTATGCAAACCTGGGAATCATACCGCCATCGGGATTACTTTTGTATGGGCCTTCAGGTTCGTAGCATATGGTCTTTTGGGGGACATGGCGACAGAGGTTTGTTTTTTGTTTTTTTGTTTTTTGTTTTTTGTTTTTTTGTTTATTTTTTGTTTTTTTATTTTATTTTATTTTTTAAAAAAAGAAAAGTTCCTGATTCAACACTGACACATTGAAATAGGTTGTGGCAAGACGATTCTAGTACAAGCTCTAGCGTCACAATCAATTATGAACGTCATAACTATTAAAAAGTATGTATTTACTATCGACCATGCTTTTAGTCAAGCGAAACTTTTTTGTTTATGAATACCGTAAACTTCAATCAGTCTGCGCCATTCACACATGTACGCAGTCCAGAGATATTCTCAAAATACCTAGGTGAGACGGAGAACATACTCCGACGCCTGTTTGCTATGGCTCGACAGATTGCACCTTGCATCATCTTTTTTGACGAAATGGATTCAATCGGGACCAAAAGAGGTGATGAATCAGCCTGGTTGTGGGTTTTTTTCATGGGGCTTCACATTTTCTGTTCGATCCGGCTTGCCACGGTATCTTATCAAACAGAACCAAATTCTTTATCCGATAATGTATAGAATGGGATGTAAGTGACGGCACGAGCGGGATCAATGAGCGTGTCTTAAGCACATTGCTAAACGAGATGGACGGCGTGGAGGGTCGACGTGGGGTGTTTGTTATCGGGTGCACGAATAGGCCAGATCAGCTCGATGACGCGATTCTGAGGCCCGGTAGGATGTGCTGGTTATAACTTGGTATCTTTAAACTCTTGTTGTGGGAGCCCATGGGGTGAAATGCTTATCGTGGATTTTTTTTTTTTTTTTTTTTTTTTTTTTTTGCCCTCAGGCCGCCTAGATCAGCTTCTGTATGTTGATCTTCCTGATGAAACGGATCGCAAGGAGATCTTGACCATCATTACGCGTCGGGTTCCCGTGGGGCCAGATGTGAGCATCGATATTTTGGCGCAACGGACAGACCATTTCACTGGAGCTGACCTGGAGACTCTATTTAGGTATT
>RBNK01000023.1:0-62054 GCA_003990785.1 Endogone sp. FLAS-F59071 | reverse complement strand
TAAATCGACGAAATAGATTTTGAGACCTCCTCAGCATTCTGAGCCGGACAGGGTGTAACTTTGGAAGCCTCCAGGAAGTTGGTGAGTATATTTGGATATTCTTTAAAATATTTTTTCCATGATGCACCTCGTGATAGCTGTTTATATCCCTTGCCTCTGAAGATTGCTTCCTCTGCCGCTTCTAGAGATTTTGAATATATAAATTTATAGTGACACTGGACAACTTTATATTAAAAAAAAAAAAAAAAAAAGATTTACATACCCATAGCACCACGTGCATGCAGAGATCCCTTGATGGACAGCACCTTAGCATTGGCAATTTGTAACCTTTCCATCTGTAAATATTAGAGATTTTTACTACAAAGCTACTAGTTCCAATATTGTAAAAAGTCATATGTAAGCATACTTACCATACAGGTATCTTTCCAAAGCCATATCTTGCGATCTGCTTCCCATGAATTGAGACATAATTTGCGAGCTGCCTCAAGTTTCGTCACATTGTGTATAAGGTTTATAGAATCGATTTTGCTAAGATCGCTCCTCGAAATTAGCTCTATCATCTCTGTAATTTTTTCTTTGCCAATATTGTAGTCCTCGTTGTTGTTGCTGACATTATAGTCCTTGCTGATATAGTTGTCGTTGCTGATATTGTTGTCATTGCTAACGTTGATGTTGTTGGTGACATTGTTACTACTGGGAACACTATTAGTGGCAGACACTAAATGTCGCACACTTGAGATGAGGATGCGACGGCGAATAATTTGTGAGGTAATAATATTCATTTAAAGATAATTGTTTGTTTGTATTTGAGGAGAGGAAGAGTAAGGAAGAGTAAGAATGTTAGGTTGTTTAATATATATAAGTAAGGGATATCATATGACATCACTCCAGGAAAGAGTCTCCTTCGGCAAAAAAAAAAAAAGCAAGAACAAATGCAAAATAAAGATACCGGTTAAGATCCAGGATACATACTAAAGGGGTGTGCTCCGTACAAGAGAGGAAAGTTTTTGTCTTCTGTTTGGCAGATTGGGGTGTAATGCATCGCAGGCCCACAGGCTCTTTGTTGTTTACCTTTCGGGACGGGTGTAACTGTAAAATTTTGATGCGTCTCATGACGGGCTATATTAACTTTTTCCCCAAATATGTATTAACAAAGAGCAACCCGAGCCCCACGAATCCAGAACCCAAGCAGACAGACCGACCCAGACGAATCAACGTGGAGAATGACATGTGGACATGTGGAACGAAAGAGAATGAAAAAAGAGCGAGCCCACTTCAGTTATATATGGGTGATTATTTTTGAAGGCAGACCAAATTTTTTTAATATATCAGTTTGTTAGTGTATTGCAGCATACTCATGTATCTTGACACCTGATAAAAAAATTGGTCCGCTTTCAAAAATAATCACCCATATTTTAATATTTCAACGCCCTTGGAGTCTATTTTATTCAGTTATTCCGTCATCCATCATTATTTCAGTTTTCATTTCATCGAACATTTATTTTATTTTATTATTTCTTTTCGATCGATCCCTATTTCATTTATCTGTGCATCGAACAATGACGCACCCGATCGATTTCATCCACCTCACCTATCAATGCCCATCCCTCAGTCAATCGGTCAGTCGGAAAGCATATAATTTTTGCAATTAATACCGCTTGAGCTGTCGAGTTCACGCTGCCCATAAAGCCAAATTATTCCAGCCATATAATTATAATTAATTAATTAATTACATCAAGTTTTTTTTTTGTCGCCGAATCAGCCAGTCAATCGGTCAGTCGGTAAGCATATAAATTTTTCGTAAAACCGCCTGAGCTGCCGAGTTCACCCTGCTCAGAGAAATGGATTAAGGCACCGGGTACTAATGTGAGAAGAATACAGTAATGCTTATAACTTAACCAAATTTGCAAGGTTTCTTTGGGGCGACCTGGCTCATGATTATTTGGGCAATGATGAATTGGCAAGCTTGACGATGAATAATTGGGAAGCTAGCTCAATATAATCTACTTATTTCTTGCTGCTCTGATTGTCTGAATTTTCTAAGCCTCAAATTTTGGCATCCTTAACCATTTGACTTTCAGAATAGTCAAGGGATTTCTATTCCATTTTATACTACTGTTTCCTTTCAAATTAATAAATAAATTTCTACTTTGGGAATCTCCACCAAAAAGAATTATTAACAAAACAGAGGTTACTGAACAGATGACAAAAAACTGTTCATGTTCATAAGCTTAAGCCTCAAAGGCCCCTATCTAGTTTCTAGCTTTATATTAAAACCTTATTGATATTGTAGTAAGCCTCTACAACCTGCTGATAGTTATCTTCCTGAAATAGCAACCAAGGACATTATTCTCCTATTACTGGACTTCAGTGAAAACCAAGTATTTAATGAAGTCCTAAACTTCAGTGAAGTCCTACTCTAAACAAGCAGCTTCAATAATACAATACTAGCCTCTGATAAAATCTAAGTATTCAATGAAAACCAAGTACTTGATGAAGACTCAGATCTCAATGAAAACCCAGTCCCCAATGAAGACCACACCCCTCAAATTAGTAATTTCTATAGAATTCCTATAATATTCCTTAGTATTCTTTGATGTATTATTATATTATCCTATTTAGTATTATCTTTCAAGTTTTGTATAAATACTCTCTTTATTTTCATTTAATAAATCTTTGCCTAAGCTTGAGCTCAAATACAAAGTTTAAGACCTGAATAAAACTAGTAAAGAAAGTATTTGCTTAGTGATTTCAAGCTGAGATATATTAAGATACATTGCTTTTAAACATTGATAAATTAACTTAATTATTAAACACATCTAAGGACTTATAATCCTTTGCATCTTATAAGATATATAATCTTTTAAATTTTGAGTATTATTTCCATATATCTTAAATAATATTATAACCTAATATATTATTTTACTATTATATCTTAACTAATCAATTTGTATCTTATATTAGCTAAGCCAATCAGAAATTTGAATAATAACCTGAGTAGCTGCCTGTATAGCATCTTGTAATTTCTTATAAATACCTTACTTGCCATTATCATGAAATTAAAACCTATTATTTATTATCTCTAGGTACTAGGTATATAAAAAATCCAGATATTATTGTTATATCTAGAATATTTTGAGTCTCCTATTAATATTTAAATATATTCTACCTATCTCTAGAAAATCTCTAGATATAAAATAAGTAAGGATATATCTGGGTACAGAGATGCTGGACATAGATACTAGGTTTCAAATTTGTAATAATTATCAATAAAATTTGGACTGTAATAAGTTAAGAAAGCTTTTTACAGATAATTTAAAAGATAATCCTATAAAGTTCTTTAAGTAAGCTTTGTAGAAGAAGACTTAGTCTAAGATTAAACAATAGTTTGAGATATAATAAAATCAAAGGACTTAAAGATAAGAGATATTTATTACTTATAACATAGCTCATTATATTATTTACTATTTAATATACTTTTCTACCAGTCATCTTCTACTATACTTTAAAACTACTACTGTATAACTTGCTAAGACTTCTAAAATATCTTTTCTATACTTGCTTAATTTTGAGTATTTTGCCATTAATATAGTTTAGTCTATTATAATATTTATTTTCCTAAAAATACTCTTATAAATACCTCTCAAAGTTAGTAAAAAATTTGCTCTAATTTATTATTATTTTATATTAATTTATTTTATTCTTAAAAAGTATAAAAATTATAATTTTCTATTATTGTTTTAAGTTATTCCTAAAAAGGTAAAAGTGTGATAAATATACTAATAATCAGTTGTTCTACATATATATATTGGTTAAAAATGATCAGAGTAATGAAAATGCTATCTCTATAAGAGTAATATAAAAAGGTACTGAAAAATACTTACAGAAACATAATGAAACAATTATACCTACTATCAACTACCAAACTTAGAGGATTTAAGAACCTTATCTCACTCAACTGTAGCAAAGAAATACTATCAGATGCTTAACTCCACTTTTACCAAACTATAAACAGATCAAGAATATAGTAGAGAATATAATTATCAACTGACATAATGAACTACTACAACTATATATTAGAGTAACCTAAGAGGATACTAGTAATATAGTAGAATTCACAAAAAGAAATATCAATATCTATCAATTTAACAATACTATTGGATAATTCAAAAGCTATTATTAAATGGGATACATCATATAACTAAGGTAAGAAAACTGTAAGAGTGATATTATTAGACATTACAAATAACCATTACTGTACCATAGCACTACTTAGAACATTCTAGTTATTTAAATCTGAAAGAAGAAATCAATACTTCCTCATCAGGATCAGATGTAGGCACTGCCGACATTGTAGGCACTGCCAACATTGTAGGTACTGCCGACATCATAGGCACCACTGATATCAATACTATTCAAGATTTATAGTTAGCTTATATTATCAATCTTAGCTTTTCAATTTTGTATAAATATCCCTTAATTCTTTATTCAATAAACTTCAGTCTTCAAGTTCAAGTTAAATCTTATCCACTCCTCTCTTGACAACCCCTTATATACAAAAAACATTGATCTTATACAACTCTCTACAAGAAGGTGAAACCTCAAGAGGTTTTGCATAATGCAGATAGTTGCAGACTCATTAAATTGAAGTTCTGCACTATTCTCACAATCTCTTTTTAAATGAGTTCAATAGCAGTGCACACTTAAGATCCCTTTGAGAGCTAAAGATCTCACCCTTTCTATACATATCAAGAGCACTAAAGACTATAAGTCTGAAATCCTAATTAATATTTATATAAAGAAACAAAGTACTTTCGATACCTTAGAAACCTTGCGACATACTTGGAGATTCCTAAGTCCAATACAGATTAGTATCATCAGATGCTTCCTCATAGACAGTTTAGAAGAAACCCCCTTACAACTTGGTAGCAGTGATAACAAAAAACTGTTATAATAATTAGAAACATACTACTAATATTTTTACAAAGGCCTAGAATTACCAACTCCTTTTAGACACGACCAACGTACTCGGAATGCTATTAAAAACACTATATACACCTTACTTCTAACAGCCAGAGAGGCTACATATATCATAGAATCCTTCAAGTGAACACAATATCAGCAACTGCTATGAAGTACTAATTTGACAACAGTAGCTTGTTTATGAGGCAAAACATATCTTGAACTCTACAATGAACTTTTAGAAGAATTCGAAAACCCTCTTATAACTGAAGCCTACTTCGAAGCTTTTCAAGATTTCCTCTATGAAAACATCAAAGGAGATTGTGACATTGTTTCCATCATATGAGCTGAACACCAATTCACTAACCTTACAACTACTATACAAGGATATAATAATCGTTAAGTTATCAAAGAGTAGATTAACAACTTGCAATTTGATTACTCAATACACCGAGGTACTGTTTACTACAGAATTACAAATAGATTATTTGAAAAATTAGTAGCAGAAGACCTCACATGATTTGCCAAAATAATACCATTAGGACTAGCTATACCTATTACACCACTATCTATCGAGAAACCTATCAATCTCACAACATCTATATTCCGACATACATCTGGACCGAGCAAACCAACATTTAGAGAAGTAACTAATATAAGTAACTTACACAAACCTGATACAACTGTCTATCATGATGCTAACACTGCATTTATTGAAGATGCCAATACAACCATTCAAAGAATTACACTTGAAGCTGACATACTTGAAGAATCAGAAGACCTTGACTCAGAAGATGAAATATTGGATCACGAAGTAAGAGAATATATCCAACAAATAGACAAAGGAGAAAATGAACTTCCAACATCACCACTACTTGCACCAACTACATTTACCGATATAATAGCCAACACCGCAATCGCCGCACTAACTGTACAAGTAGCAGCCTTAACTGCACTTGTAGGACAAGTAGCACAACTCAGTCAGACAACCAAAGCAGTCAACCTATAACCCTTTGATGGAGAAGCAAAAGAAGTTGCCGCATTCATATCAGCCATTGAAGCCAATTACAATGCTAACAGCTGGAACAATAATCGAGTACTGGACGATAGACTCACCAACAATGTTAATCATATACCTGAACAAGTATATGCCAAGTCATATGTACAGATCAACAAAATTACTGGATTTTTCAAAAATCGGCAGCAATCTGGTGGCAAAATCTGCCTAGAAAACCTTTAACCTGGTAAGATACAACTTTGGTAGCAGCTCAACTAGCTAACATGGCCCAACCAGGATATCCAAATATCTCTACCCAACAAGGTCTTAGATCCTTACTGATTGACAAGTTCTGCAGTAGCACACATATTGCCAAAGCAAAGAAATGACTAGCTACAGCAAGATTCAACATCAAAGGAAACAAAACCTTTAAAGCTTTCACTGCAGAAATTGACACCGATCTCATCATCATTGGAATGCCTTATGACGATAACAATCATATCACTTGTGGTGCACGAGCCGACACCTTATTTAAGACCCTTCCACAGTGGCTGGAAACTCGTATTAAGGAGAGAGGAAGCCCATGTGCTTACGAACAATGATATTTCGGCATGGTCATCAAATCAGCACATACAATTCTATCAGCACAACAAATATGAACAAAAAACAAGAATCACAACTCTGGCTCAAGCAGCAAACCAATAACTGATACTTACCATCAAGGAGAATTCAACCCCCGAGAAGGATTCAGAGGAGGATGAGGAAACTACAACAATAACCCAACATGATGAAACAGTTTCAAGAAGGATGAAAATAAGGATGACTGGAAGAAAACAAAGACTTGCTTCAATTGTGGAAGATGTGGATATATCGCACCTGAGTGTAGAAGTACTCATACAATTTCAGGAGAAAAGATCACAAAGAAAGAAGAAATCAAGGGTGCAAGCAAAAGCATAACTGCTAAAGAAGAAACGGATCCTAGAGATATCAGCCGACTGTATATAATTGAAGAAAAATACAGCCAAGGATATCGCAAGTTGAATGAGCAAGAACAAATTACCCTTATCAATTGGAACATGGTGTAAACAAGATACCCATTCTGTGATCAACACATCTATTGTGCAGAATATATGTGCAACTGTTCAACAACTTATCTCATACTGGATGAAACCAAAATAGAAGACTTCCTCACTATTAAAAAGAAGGATCAAAGAATAAAACCACAACCAAGATGCCAACAGATGCCACCAATGAATAATGGACCCTATCATAGCAAGAACCCACACCTATATGCTAACAACACTGGAGAAATCTACGACATTTTCTGGAGAAGCTATCAATATGTTGGCAAAGGAAAGTTCTGGAGAGACAAGAAAAGATACGAACAAGGAGTATATTGGGACGAAATCTACCCACAAGATCTTTGGACTGTCCATAACTCATCTACTATTGATGGTAAGGGATGCGACCCAGCCTACAATGGCACTTGGCAAGAACTGGCCGATATTAAAGAAGGAAGGTAAGAAGATAAAGAAAAAGAACTGGAAGAATCATCAGAAGATAAACGACTATACATGATATAAGAAACTAACAACAAAACCAACTTCCTAGTCAAAAAGAAGCACCCAGATGCTATAGTACCTACCAAAGAAATAGCAAACTCTGCAGGATATGATATCTATACAAACAAAGATACACTAATCCCATCAGGATCAATTTTCCTGATCAAGACAGGAATTGCCCTAAAGCCGCCAACTAGAACTTATACACAAATCCTGGATAAAAGCAGCAAAATCAAGGAAGGAATCTCAATCAGAGCAGAAGTTATAGATGCAAACTACACTGGCGAAATTATACTTGCAGTTCATAACTTATCAGCTCACCACAAATACCGAGTTACCAAAGGAGCCAAGCTAGTACAATTCATATTCATCAAACTAGACAACTCAGTAATAGCCAAAGTCATAGAACAACTTCCAAAAACTGAATGTGCTGCAGGAGGATTCGGATCAACAAACAAAAAGAAACCTACACTCACTAAAGATAAACATTAGTACCTGAAAATAGCATAAGGAATAGTATTATATAGATGCTGTCCTCATGGAAACAGAACCTACTGTGCAGACAATGCCTAGAAATGCTGGAGTTATATTGAAGAAAGCAAGAAACCACAAATCTAACAATTAGCAAAGAAGGAAGAAGAAGCAAAACAAGTACACAAAGCTATAAAATTACTAACCAAGGAGAAGAAAACAGATTGGCTAATTAAAGATACAACAGACATGTGATCTATCAAAGAAACAAAAGTAGAAGAAATAGAAGAAAAAGTAGAACACGGAACCTTATCATCACTTGGAAAGAAGACAGAACTTCTCTTCTATAAAGGAATAATAAAGAATGAAACAGTCAATGTACTGATCAACAGTGGAGCAACATGCAATTTTATCAGCAAATAGCTAGCCGATCAACTCAAAGTAATCAAGTCACCTCGCGAAGCAGCAATGATTATAGAAGTCACCAATGGAGGAACCCAATGAGTCACTTATACCACTAATAACCCTAGCGAACGACTGACGAATTAGTTCAGATTAGCAGCATCAAATGTGCTCGTCACGAATGAAGTTAGAACACCCGACCAAGGACCCGATCTATACCCGAATGACCTGAGAGTTAGAACGGAGAAAAATAGACTCAACGAATCAGCTGGTATCCAAAAAACAAGTTTAGGATAAACAAAATATTAGAATCACCTGACTTACTAACCCCAGTGTAAACAAAACAAATCATAGTACCTGAATTGTAAGAAATGCACTATAACTGCTATATATGGAAGAATCTAGAGTTACCTATTAAAATCAGCAGAAAAACTTCGGAACAAGACTGATATCAACAAATTAAACCACCGATATATCAACACTTAGACAATTACCCACATCAAGTCTAGAACTTAAATGAAGAAGCTCAGCAGATACTCTTTGAACAGAATCAACACTATAAGAAATACAAACTTGTTAAATATTAAATAACTTTCTTATAGAAATAGTATAGATACTATTTTCCCAAGAGAGGAAGAGTTGTAAGAGTGATATTATTAGATATTACAAATAACCATTACTGTGCTGCAGCACTACTTAGAACATTCTAGTTATTTAAATCCGAAAGAAGAAATCAATACTTCCTCATCAGGATCAGATGTAGGTACCGCCGACATTGTAGGCACTGCCGACATTATAGGCACTGCCAACATTGTAGGCACCACTGACATCAATACTATTCAAGATTTATAGTTAGCTTATATTATCAATCTTAGCTTTTCAATTTTATATAAATATCTCTCAATTCTTTATTCAATAAACTTCAGTCTTCAAGTTCAAGTTAAATCTTATCCACTCCTCTCTTAACAACCCCTTATACACAAAAACATCAATCTTATACAACTCTCTACAAGAAGGCAAAACCTCAAGAGGTTTTACATAATGCAAATAGTTGCGGACTCATTAAATTGAAGTTCTGCACTATTCTCACAATCTCTTTTTAAATGAGTTCAATAGCAGTGTACACTTAAGATCCCTTTGAGAGCTAAAGATCTCACTCTTTCTATACACATCAAGAGTACTAAAGACTATAAGTCTAAAATCCTAATTAATATTCATATAAAGAAACAAAGTACTTTCAATACCTTAGAAACCTTGCAATGTACTCAGAGATTCCTAAGTCCAATACAGATTAGTATCATCAGATGCTTCCTCACAGGTGGTTTAGAAGAAACCCCCTTACAAAAACTGTTAAGAACTGACAAAACGAGAATCTGCTAAATATCTAGGATTAAACTTTTAGAAAAGATATATAGCTAAAAGGATCTTCAATATATTCCGACATTGGCTGTCCACATTGAAATACCTTAGTAATCTAAGTCTATGTCAATGAGAAAACTTATAAAATGTAGAAGAAGAAACATTATTACTTTACTTCTTAGGAAATTACCTAGTAAATAATAATTGCCTTAAAGAGGAAACTAGTACTTCTTTATCTAGATCAAATACAGAAGAAATTATCAGCACTATAGATACCATTCACACTACTAAAATTATTAACACTGTAGATACCATTCATACCACCAAAATTATCAACACTATGGATATCATCTACACTGTTGAAATTAATAACACTATTGATACTATCAATATTGTTAATATTCTATTTAATAACAAATAGAATTTCTAAAGCAATAGTATAATTAATAATATTTTAAGTAGTAATCTGAGCAGCTACCCATATAGCACCTTGAGAATTTTATATAAATATCCCTTAAATTCTTTATTTAATAAACTTCAGTTCAGTAGTAGTGTACACTCAAAATTCCTTTGAGAGCTAAAGATCTTACTCCCCTTCTACATATATTCAAAGTACTAAAGATTATAAATCTAAAACTCACAATTAATAATCTTACAAAGAAACAAAGTACTTTTGATATCTTAGAAACCTTGTGACATACTTAGAGATTCCTAAATCCAATGTAGATTAATATTATCAGACACTTCCTTATAAACAGTTTAGGAGAAACTCCCTTATAACTTAGTAGTAGTGGTAATGAAAAACTATTATAATAATAAGAAACATACTACTAATATTTTACAAAAGTCTAGAATTATCAATTCCTTTTAGATACAACTGACATACTTAGAGTACTACTAAAACACTACACATATCTAATTTCTAATAGCTAGAGAGATAATATACATCACAGAACCCTTCAAGTAGATACAATATCAGTAACTGCTACAAAACACTAATTCAACAACCATAGCTCATTTATGAGGTAAAATATACCTTGAACTCTATAATGAACTTTTAAAGAAATTTGAAAACTCTCTTAGAACTAATACCTACTTCGAAGCATTTTAAGACTTCCTTTATGGGAATATCAAAGGAGATCATAATATTGTTTTAATTACACAAGTAGAACATTATTTTACTAACCTTATATCTACTATACAAGGATATAATAATCAACAAATCATTAAAGAGTAAATTACCAACTTACCATTCAATTACTTAATATACTGAGGTACCATTTACTACCAAATTGTAAACAGATTATTTGAGAAATTAGTAGCAGAAGATATTACACAATTTGCTGAAACAATACTATTAAGATCAACTGTATCTATCATACCATTATCTATTGAGGAACCTATCAACCTTATAATATCTATATTCTGACATATATCTAGTCTGAGCAGATTACTATTTCAAGAAGCACTCAAAGTAAGTGAACTATACAAAGCTAATATAACTGTTTATCATAATGCTAATACTATCTTTATTGAAGATACCAATACAACTGTTCAAAGAATTACCCTTGAAGCTGACATATTTGAAGAATCAGAAGACCTCAACTTAGAAGATAAAATATTTGATCATGAAGCAAGAGAATATATTCAATATATAGATAGAAAAGAAGACAAACTTCCTATATCACCACTACTTACACTAACGATATTTACTGATATAATGGCTAAAGCTGCAATCACTATATTAACTATATAAGTAGCAGCCTTAACTATACTTGTAGGATAAGTAGTATAACTTAGCCAAACAACCAAAGTAGTTAACCTATAACTCTTCAATAGAAAAGCCAAAGAAGTCATTATATTTATATCAGCTGTTAAAGTCAATTACAATATCAACAGCTGGAATGACGATTAAGTATCTAATAATAGACTCACTAATAACATCAATCATATACTTAAATAAGTATATGCCAAGTCATATACACAAGTCAACAAAATTGCTGGATTTCTTAGAAAATCAGCAGCAATCTAGTAGCAAAATCTGCCTAGAAAACCTTTGATCTGGTAAGATATAACTTTAGTAGCAGCTCAAGTAGCCAGCATGGCCCAACCAGGATATCTAAATATCCTAGTATAACAAGGTCTTAGATCTCTACTAATTAACAAATTTCATAATAGTGCATATATTACTAAAGCAAAAAATAACTAGCTATATAAGAAAAATGGATAATTAATCTACAAACTATTTTACTAAGAGCTGCAAACTATTTTACTAAGAGCTATGAACAAAATAGCTATGAATATAAATACTAGTTATAGACTATGAACTATTATTAGTAAATAGCTACAAACTATCCTAGAACTTCACAAGAACAATATCACAAACCTCAAACATCTCTAGAGCAATATTGCAAACCACAAACTGGCTAGAACAGCCTGCGAACAGCCTGTAAACAGCCTATGAGCACAGATGCTAGTCATAGACTATAAACTGAAAATAGTTTTCTAATATACAGCAAGATTTAATACTGAAGGAACCAAAACCTTTGAAGCTTTTATAGCAGAAATCGATACTAATCTTATCATTATTAGAATATCTTATAATGATAATAATCATATTGCTTGTAGTATATAAGCTGACATCTTATTCAAAACTCTTCCACAGTGGTTGGAAACTCATATTAAGGAGAGAGGGAGCTTATATACTCATGAGCAATGGTGTTTCAGCATGGTTATCAAATTAGCATAATTCTATTAGCATAATAAACTTGAACAGAAAACAAGAACTACAACTCTAGCTGTTAGGGGGTTTCTCCTAAACCGCCTGTAAGGAAGCGTCTGATGATACTAATCCGCATTGGACTTAGGAATCTCTGAGTATATCGCAAGGTTTCTAAGATATCGAAAGTACTTTGTTTCTTTATAAGATTATTAATTGTGATTTTGGACTTATAGTCTTTAGTACTCTTGATGTGTAAAAAAAGGGGGTGAGATCTTTAGCTCTCAAAGGGATCTTGAGTGTACACTGCTATTGAACTGAAGTTTATTGAATAAAGAATTGAGGGATATTTATACAAATTCTCGAGGTGCTATACAGGTAGCTGCCCAGGTTACTACTCAGAAAACTATTGGCTATTCAAAATATAAACTAATTATGAATTTATATAATATAACAAGTTATATAAGTTATGGATTTAAGACGGTTAAAGATTTAAGACAGTTGAAAGGTTTAAGATGGTTAAAAATCAAGGAACTGTTCCAATTGGTCGAAATCTCTTTAAGTTCCTCAAAGGCATTTTGAGACAGTTGGTGAAATATGGATAGTAAGAAATCGGGTAGTTCCATCACTTCTTGGCAGATGCTGCGGTATAGTGCAATTGCTGCAGTGCAATTACTGCGCTCTTACAACTCTTCCCCTCTTAGGAGAAAATAGCATCCTCGCTATTTCTAAGGAACGTAAAGTTATCCTAAAATATGAATATAAGAAAATACTACTCTTGATAAGGATAATACTAAGTAAAAAAGTGGCTCATCATTTTTCCATGAACAAATGACTTCTGAATATTTCAAAGGATAAAATAATAAAAGGGATAATAATGTAATAGATCAAATACGCAATTTAAATGAAATAAGTGTCTATTGAAGATTGCCAAATAAAATAATAATGTCCAATCTGAATAGAAAGGAATAAGTTACTGAGATGATAAATGAAATACGTCAGAGGAAAAAGGAAATAAGTACGTCAGAGAAAAAGGAAATCGATCGAGTGCATTATTGTTCAATGCAATAATAATAGAATAGGGATTGATCGAAAATAAAATAAATGAAAATAATAATAATTGTTCAATGAATAAAATAACTGATATAACTGTGACGACTGAATAAAATAGACTTTGAGTGTCGAAATATTTTTTAAAAAAGGAATATATAACTGAAGACTGTACTCGCTTTTTCTTTCTCTTTTTCCTGAATCTCCTAAATCTTCCACATGTCGTCATTCTTGCTTTATGCCGATTCGTCTGGGTACGTATGTTTGGGTATGCGGTCATTCTGGATTCGTTCGGTTCTAGATTCAGTCGTTCTGGATTCGTGGCGCTCGTCTTTCTCATTTCGTTCATTCTGACTTTCTTTCATTTTTCTTCATTGTAAAGATCTTGCTAGAATCTTCAAGGATCTCTCCGCGTGGTGCGCATGTGAGTCATACTACTGATTTCAGTAAGTAAACTCAAGATTTTACCATAAGCGGTGGTCGCGGCGCATTCCTTGCATGATTCATATATGTGATTCGTTTTGTTTATGTCTAGGGGTCAGGTGATTCTAACATTTGTTTATTCTGAACTTGTTTTCAGGTACCAGCTGATTTGTCGAGTCTATTTTTCTCCGTTCTAACTCTCAGGTCATTCGTGTGGATCGGGTCTTCAGTCGGGGGTCCTCTGGCTTTCTGGCTTTGTACGAGCTCATTCGACAAGCTGAACTGATTCATCGGTCGTTCACTAGGGTTATTGGCAGAATGAGGTGAGTTATTCGGGCGGGTGTGTGTGTGTATCTGAATGTGTGTCGGTCAGACTGAATCTCGCCATGAGGTGTCGGTCATGAGGTCTGTTCTGGGCGTGGGATTCACATGTGATTCCGTTTCTGGTGACTCGCTTTCTTTCGGCGATTCGTTTCTTGGCTGGGGGTCTCGTCATATGTCTTGCTTTTGTTGTCCGGATTCGTCTGCTCTTCTTTGACAAGGGTTGTCTTGCTTGGGTCAGCAATGAGGTGTCTCTTTCCGAATGAGGTCTCTCTAGCGCATGGGTAAGTTCTTGGGGTCTCGCCAAGATTTGGGGGTGCTCATGCTTGGGTTGCTTAAGTATAAGGTCGTCCGACATCTCTGTCTTTCTTGCAAGTTCAAAAAGTCTTCTAATTCACACACTACTCCTTTTTCATATACTTTTACTATGACTTTGCAGTGCCAACAATATCCAGTTTCTTCTGTCCTTGGTAAGCGTTGCAGGGACGATGAGGAGATCATCTGTGAAACTCCTCCAAATCAATGGTTTTGAGACACGGATTCTGAGGATGTTGACCATCCTTCCAAGTGTCAATGGGTTGGTGAGTAAATTGTTTGATCAACTGGAAGTGTCTTTGATCATTACTGATTTCTTTTTCTATGATTATGTAATTTAAACATTTAGCATCTCTGACTACTTCTGAGGATGGTGAGGTCATCCGCGAAACTCCTCCGGGGTTTTGGGATGAAGCAGCCTGGTATTATGAACCAGACTTGACTCCCAGTCTTGTAGCAAGTCCAGATTTTGAACGTAAAGAAGAGGAGGAAGAAGAGGTCGAAGCAGCTATTGCAGTGAGCCTTGATTTCGATGTGCTCCCAGTTGATGAAGGCTTTGATGCGGATGCAACGCTATATCCTAGTAAGTAGTTGGCAGTAGGTGGGAATCTTCCTGAAGTATTTCATTTACTGACAGTTTTCTTCTGCTATGTTTTTCTTATATAATTAGAACTGTCTCAGAATCCAGCGACTTCTGAGAGATACTTGGATTCTTTTGGGGTTGATGTCTTGAATTCGAGCATCCTGGTCTCGAGTCCTGTGCCTTCGGGATCATCAGATAAGGAGAATGAACCTCCTGAAGTTGATGATGGGTAAGTATCTTCTTCTTCAATAATTTCGTCAGGATTGAGAATTCCTATTAATTTTCTATGTAAATCTCTTCATCAGAGACAAGAGCGAAGTTCCTGATTCACCAGCAGGTTCTTCTGATTTGGATGGATTTCGGACTCCAGTAAGGGCTATCCGAAGCTGGCATGCTCCAGGGAATCCTTCTCTTGTTTGTGCTGTTCTGTTTGATTCTGCTGTTGTTCTATTTGATTCAGATGAGAGCAATGAGTTCTCAGAGATTGATCAAGTTGGTCGCTCATCCAAGTAAGTAATATGATTTTTGCTGAGTTTGTCCAGAGAGAGAATTCCTAATAAATTCTATAGGTTTCTCACGATTAATAAATGTTTTTAAAATTATTTTACTTTTGGCTAGGAGTTAACCTAAGTAGATGGCCATTGCTTTATCTTCCTCCATGGGTTTCCATGAGATACGTCCATCTGTCTATCTGTCTAGCAATAGTTCATTCCAGTCTCTTCTGTGATTGTAGGTCTAATTGTTGCTGTGATAATTTTGTTCTTCCTCTAGGGCAGGCGTCAGTGGTCCTTCTGGTCATTTCCTATAGCACAAACCAGGGTGCGCTGGCTTCAGGGTAGTCATAATTTTTCATCAGTTCGGTTTTATCATGTCCAGGATCTTTCTTCTGCGATTGTAGGTCTATTCCATGTATTGGTCAACTGTTGATTCAGTAATAAAAGTCTCTTTAACAATCGATTCATAATGTCTTCTCAAGGTTGCTTGTATTGACATGTCTTTATGAAGTCCATTCACAAAGTTCACCTGCTTTTGAAGTCCATTTACGCCTCTCATTGCTGTGTGATCGTTTTATTCTTCTTCTATGCCAGATGTCAATGGTTTTTTATAGTTATTTCCTATAGCACATACCAGGGTGTACTGGCTTTAATGTAGTTACAGAGCATCAATTTAATGAGTCTGCAATCATCTATTTGGACTTGACGGCTGTGTGAGTTCAGTTGTTGCACTCTCAGTTCTCATGGATCTTGAGGTGTACAGCTAATGAACTGAAGTTTATTGAATAAAGAATTGAGAGATATTTATACAAATTCTCGAGGTACTATATGGGTAGCTGCCCAGGTTACTACTTAGAAAACTATTGGCTATTCAAAATATAAACTAATTATGAATTTATGTGATATAATGAGTTATATAAGTTATGGATTTAAGATGGTTAAAGATTTAAGATAGTTGAAAGGTTTAAGATGGTTAAAAGGTTTTACAAATCAAGGAACTGTTCCAATTGGTCGAAATCTCTTTAAGTTCCTCAAAGGCATTTTGAGACAGTTGGTGAAATGTGGATGGTGAGAAATCGGGTAGTTCCATCATTTCTTGGCAGATGCTGTGGTGTAGTGCAATTGCTGCAGTGCAATTACTGCACTCTTACACTAGCTCAAGCAGCAAACCAACTACCAATACTTACTATTAAGGAGGATTCAACCTCTAAGGAGGATTCAGAGGAGGATGAGAAAACTATAACAATAACCTGACATAGTAAAACAATTTCAAGAAAGAAGAAAACAAGAACAATTGTAAGAAAACAAAGATCTGCTTCAGCTATGGAAGATGTGATTATATTACACCCAATTGTAAAAGTACTCACACTATTTCTAGAGAAAAGATTACAAAGAAAGAAAAAGTCAAAGGTGTAAGCAAAAGCATGGCAGCTAAAGAAAAAACAGATTTTAGAGATATTAGTTGACTGTATATAATTGAAGAAAAATATAACCAAGGATACTATAAGCTAACTAAACAAGAACAAATCACTCTTATCAATTAGAATATAGTGCAGATAAGATACTCATTTTGTAATCAATATATCTATTGTATAGAATATATATGCAACTGTTCAACAACTCACCTCATACTAGATAAAACTAAAATTGAAGACTTCCTTATCACCAAAAAGAAAGATTGAAAGATAATACCTCAGCCAAAATGCCAACAGATACTACCAATGAATAATGGACTTTACCATAGTAAGAACTCACACTCTTATGCTAATAACACCAGAGAAATCTATAACATTTTCTGGAGAAACTATCAATACATTAGCAAAGGAAAGTTCTGAAGAGATAAGAAAAGATATAACTAAGAAGCATATTGGGATGAAATCTACTCACAAGACCTTTAGATCATCTATGACTCATCTACTATAGATGGCAAAGGATGTGACCCAGCTTACAATGGCACTTAGCAAGAACTGGCTGATATTGAAGAAAGAAAATAGGAAGATAAGAAAGAAGAATTAGAAGAATCATCAGATGATGAATGTCTATATATGATATAAGAAGTAAAAAATGAAACTAACTTTCTAGTTAAAAAGAAGCACTCAGATGCTATAGTACCTACCAAAGAAATAGCAAACTCTGTAGAATATAACATTTATGCAAATGAAGATATACTAATCCTACCTGGATCAATTTTTCTGATCAAGATAGGAATCACTTTAAAGCTACTAACAGGAACATATATACAAATTTAGATAAAAGTAGCAATGATTGTAGAAGTCACTAATGGAAGAACCTAACAAGTTATCTATATTACCAAGAACCTTTCAATCTCAATTAAATTATATCAAGATATATTAAACTTCAAGATTATAGGTTTTCCTGGACCAAGTATAGTATTTAGAAAAAGTTAACTGAATCAAAAGAACCCTAACATTAACTAGTCAAGTAGAATTATAGAGTTTACTTATCAAAACAAGGATATCAAACTAGTCTCCAAATTAAGAAATAGTAAGATCTAACTCTACTCTGCTAAGAAATTCTACTAATACCTAAAAAAAAATGACATAGTTTATTACTATATTATTACTAAAAAAGATATTACCAAAATTATTACTGAAACTAATATTGATATCAAAAGCCTAGATATATCTCTACAACTACTTATTACTGAATTCACAGACTGATTCCTTATAAACTTACCTAAAGAACTATTACCAAAATAAAGTATTAATTACTGAATTGAATTAATACTTAGTGCAGAACTACCATTTAAGAGAATCTATCAACTATCTAGATCTGAGTTATAAGAACTCAAGAAGACTTTAGAAGAATTAATCAAATAAGAATCTATTCAACCTAGCACATCATCTTTTGAAGTACTTATCATATTTGTCAAAAAGAAGGATGAAATTAGAATATATATTGACTATTGATAACTCAATGATATAACCATTAAGAACCGATATCCATTACCAAACATTATAGAGTTATTTGATAGACTCAAAGGAGTAACTATATTCTTAGTTATTGACTTATAATCAGGATATTATCAAATTTACATTATAGAAGAAGATATTTTAAAAACAGTATTCAGAACTTAATATAGATATTACAAATTCAAAGTCATACCTTTTGGACTAATAAATGCACTTGCAACATTCCAAGGACTGATAAATGATATATTTAGACTACTACTCGATAAATTTGTAGTTATCTATATTAACTATACTGATCTACAGTAGAACAAAAGAAGAACACTTATAACACCTCTACCAAGTACTCAAAATATTGAGAAAACATCAGCTATATACAAAACTCAGCAAGTGTAACTTTTACAAAAAGAAGTTGTATACCTTGAATATTAAATCAATGAGTAAAGAATTTTAGTTGACCTTGCAAAAATCAAAGTAATCAAGAAATAGAAGAAACTAATAATAATCAAGGAAATACAATTCTTCCTAGAATTAGCAGGATATTACTAAAGGTTTATCAAGAATTATATAGGAATTATAGTATGCCTATATGATCTGACAGTTACAGGCATAAATATTAATCAAGAATAGAACAAAAACCATAATATAGCCTTTAAAACCTTAAAGGAAAAGTTAATAACTACACTTGTCCTTAGAAGCCTAGACCAGAATCTACAATTTATAGTAATAACCAATGTATCATATTATGCAATTGGAGCCATACTCTTATAAGAAGATTAACCTATTACCTACTACTCAAGAAAAATGTTCTCTGCAAAAAGGAATTACCCTATTCATGAAAAAGAACTACTTACAATAATTGATATAATACAAGCTTAGAGACACTACTTGATAGGTAATAAATTCTTAATTATGAATCACTTAAATACCTGAACAAACAGCCAACTCTCTTTACTTGACAAGCATGATGGATAGGACCACCTCAACAACTATCACTTCAAAATAATTTATAAACTTAGAAAACTTAATATTATAGCAGACATATTATCTCAATAACAACAAGAGAAAGAGTAAATCAAAGTCATCTGTAAGAGTGATATATATAAAAAGCAGCAACAAACACTTGTAGAAATATAACAAACAACTATATCTACCATCAGCTACCAAAACCAGAGAACTCAAGAGTCTTATCCAACTCAACCGCAGCAAAGAAATACTGCTAGATAATCAACTCTACTTAGACCAAACTATGAACAGATCAAGAACATAGTGGAAAATGCAATTATTAATCGACACAATGAACTACTACAACTATATACTAGAATAACCCAAAAGGATACTATTGATATGGTGGAATTTGCAAAAAGAAATATCAGCATTCACCAATTTAACAACACTGCTGGATAATTTAGAAGCTATTATCAAATGGGATATGCCTTACAACTAAGGCAAGAAAACCATCAAGAACTGACAGAATGAGAATCTGCCGAATATCTGGGATTAAAACCTTGGGAAAGATGTATTGCCAAAAGGACCTTCAATATATTTCAACATTGGCCATCCGCATTAAAACACCTTGGCAATCTAAGTCCATATCAATGGGAAAACTTACAAAATATAGAAGAAGAAACATTATTACTTTACCTCCTTGGAAATTACCTAGTAGACAACAACCACATCAAAGAGGAAACTAATATCTCTATATCTGGATTGGACACAGAAGAAGAAATCCACACTGCCGAAATTATCAATACTGTAGATACCATCTACACTGCCGAAATTATCAATACTGTAGATACCATCCACATTACCGAAATTATCAACACTGTTGATACTATTAATATCATTGATATCTTATTCAATAATGAATAAAACTTATAAATTAAATATAGCATAACCAATCATATTCCGAGTAGTAACCTGGGTAGCTACCCATATAGCATCTTGAGAATTTTGTATAAATATCCCTCAATTCTTTATTCAATAAACTTCAGTTCAAGAGTAGTGCATATTCAAGATCCCTTTAAGAGCTAAAGATCTCACCCCCTTCTACACACATCAAGAGCACTAAAAGACTATAAGTCTGAAAATCCTAATTAATATTCCTATAAAGAACAAAGTACTTTTAATACCTTAGAAACCTTGTGACATACTCGGAGATTCCTAAGTCCAATGCAGATTAGTATTATCAAACGCTTCCTTATAGGCAGTTCACAAGAAACCTCTTTACAACTTGGTAGTAGCAATAATGAAAAACCATTATAATAATCAGAAAAAACATACTACTAAAATTTTTATAAAGGCCTAGAATTACCAATCCCTTTTAGACATGACTGATGTACTTAGAGTACTATTAAAAATACTACACACATCTCACTTCTATCAGCCAGAGAGGCTACATACATCACAGAATCCTTCAAGTAGACACAATATCAGTAACTGCTACGAAGCACTGATTCAACAACAGTAGCTCATTTATGAGGCGAAACATACCTTGAACTCTACAACAAACTTTTAGAAGAATTCGAAAACCCTCTTACAACTGAAGCCTACTTTGAAGCATTTCAAGATTTTCTCTATGAAAACATTAAAAGAGATTGTGACATTGTTTCCATCACACAAGCTGAACACCAATTCACCAACCTTACATCTACCGTACAAGGATATAATAATTGCCAAGTCATTAAAGACTGGATTACCAATTCGCCATTTGATTACTCAACATACCGAGGCACCATTTACTACCGAATTGCAAACAGATTATTCGAGAAATTAGTAGCCGAAGACCTCACATGATTTGCCAAAACAACACTATTAGAACCAACTATACCTATCATACTACTATCTATTGAGGAACTTATCAACCTTATAACATCTATATTCCAACATACAACCAGACCGAGCAGACCAATATTTAGAAAAGCAATCAACATAAGTGACTTATACGAACCTGACACAACCGTCTATCATGATGCTGATACTGTATTTATTGAAGACGTAGATACAACCATTTGAAGAATTATACTTGAAGCTGATATACTTGAAGAATCAGAAGATCTTAACTCAGAAGACGAAATATTTGATTATAAAGTAAGAGAATACATCCAACATACTGACAGAAGTGAAAATGAACTTCCTACATCACCACTACTCACACCAACTATATTTACCAAAATAATGGCTGATGCTGTAATTGCTATATTAACTGCACAAGTAGCAGCCTTAACTGCACTTGTAGGACAAGTAGTGCAACTTAGCCAAACAACCAAAGCAGTCAACTTATAACCCTTTGATGGAGAAGCCAAAGAAGTCACTACATTTATATTAGCCATTGAAGCCAATTATAATGCCAATAGCTGGAATGATGATCGAGTACCAGATAACAGACTCACCAATAATGTTAATCATACACCTGAACAAGTATATACCAAGTCATATGCACAGGTCAATAAAATTGCTGGATTTCTTAGAAAATCGGCAGCAATTTGGTAGCAAAATCTGCCTAGAAAACCTTTGACCTGGCAAGATATAACTCTAGTAGCAGCTCAAGCAGCTGATGTGGCCCAACCAGGATATTCAAATATCCCTATCCAACAAGGCCTTAGATCCTTACTGATTGACAAATTCTGCAGTAGCACACATATTGCTAAAGCAAAGAAATGACTGGCCACAGCAAGATTTAATACCAAAGGAAGCAAAACCTTTGAAGCTTTTGCTGCAGAAATCGATGCTAATCTCATCATCATTAGAATGCCTTACAATAATGACAATCACATCACTTGTAGCACACAAGCTGACATCTTATTCAAGACTCTTCCTGTGAGGGGGTTTCTCCTAAACCGCCTGTGAGGAAGCGTCTGATGATACTAATCCGCATTGGACTTAGGAATCTCCGAGTACGTCGCAAGGTTTCTAAGGTATCGAAAGTACTTTGTTTCTTTTATAAGATTATTAATTGTGAATTTCAGACTTATAGTCTTTAGTGCTCTTAATATGTGTAGAAGGGGGTGAGATCTTTAGCTCTCAAAGGGATCTTGAGTGTGCACTGCTATTGAACTGAGATTTATTGAATAAAGATTTGAGGGATATTTATACAATTTTTCGAGGTAATATACGGGTAGCTGCCCAGGTTACTACTCGAAAAACTATTGGCTATTTAAAATATAAACTAATTATGAATTTATGTGATATAACAAGTTATATAAGTTATGGATTTAAGATGGTTAAAGATTTAAGACGGTTAAAAGATTTAAGACGGTTAAAAGGTTTCACAAATCAAGGAACTATTCCAATTGGTCGAAATCTCTTTGTATTACACGGATTTCTTCTTTAAGTTCTTCAAAGGCAATTTGAGACAGTTGGTGAAATGTGGATGGTCCAATTCTGGTAAGTCTTTTCAAGGCGGCTGGTCAGAATTGAAAGAGTCTGTAAATCTGGAGGGCAATCCTTTGAGATTGGAGGGGAATCCCTTGATGTAGTGCTCGTTTGCATGCTTCTGCATGTCGTCGGTCCCATACATGTTCGAGATCTTCTTCCCAGATCCTAGCGATCTTATAGTAGGCCTGAAATTCGTCTTGTGTTTGTTGTTTCTGAGCAATGTCGATGTTTTTCATTATTATTTGAGTCCTTCGTAGGGCAGATCCTTCCTCAGATAGTAGTTCAGATGGAGGGTCTTCTAAGGCTCGATATGCTTCAATGACTCGGCTACACAGGTATTCATTATTGTTGAATCGGGGCATGGTTGTCTGTTATATTTCTGCGAGTGTTTGTTACTGCTTTTATATCTTATCACTCTTACAACTCTTCCCTCTTTGAGAAAATAGCGTCCACGCTATTTCTGTAAGGACTTGTGATATTTTTCCAGTGCTTCATCTATGTTTGTCAGATTGCTAAGTGGTTCCCATGTAGCATCATGTAAGGGGTATCCTTTCCACTTGATTAGGTATTGCGGTGTCGATCTGTTGCCTTGTTTGGTAATCCATTGATCTAAGATTTCTTCTACTTTGAATTCTTCTGCGTCATTGACCAAAATTGGTGCGGGTGGTATGACTTGTCTATCCGGAAATAGATCATTATTGTTCGGTGTGTAACGTTTCAGTAGTAATACATGAAATACGGGGTGAATCTTCATTATTGATGGTAACTCCAGTTTGTAAGCAACAGCTGATATTTTTGTGATAATCTTGAATGGTCTGAGAAACTTGTTCTGAAGTTTCTTTGAAGGTTGATTAGATAATTGTCACAGTGTGATATGTCTTGAGGACAGTAAGACTATTTCGTCTATCTCAAATGATTCTTCACACCTTTTTTCATTTGCATATCTTGTCTGTTGTACTTGTGCTTCGCGAATTGCATCTTGTGCTTTGGTCAGCAGGTTGGTCATTCGTATGGTGAAGTCATCAACGGCTTGTACTGTTGATTCAACCTTTTCCAGTAACAGAGTTGCTGGTGTCAGTGGGTGGTAGCCATAATTCAGGAAGAATGGCGATAGTTTCGTTGACTTTGGCTGAGCATTATTGCATGCAAATTCGGCGGTAGTCAAGTGTTCATCCCAATCATTCTGTCAATAGTTGACGTAAGTTCTAAGCATCTGTTCTAATATCTGATTCATGCATTCTGTTTGTCCGTCGGTCTGTGGGTGAAATGCAGTTGAGAGTGCTATTTTTGTTCCAAGTGTCTTGAATAGCGATTGCCAAAAGTTGCTTGTAAACTTTGGATCTCGGTCACAGATAATAATTCGTGGTAGTCCATGTAGGCGAAAAATATTGTCGAAAAATATTTTTGCTATGTCTGGTGCGATATCAGTTGTTTTACTTGCTACAAAGTGAGTCTGTTTGCTGAGTCAATCGATGAAGACAGTTATTGCGTCTTTCCCAGATGTTGTTTTCGGTAGTTGGACAATGAAATCCATACTAATTTGTTCCCATTTTTTGGCTGGTACAGGTAGTGGCTGTAGTAGTCCAGCGGGTGATTGTCAGAGTATTTTGTTACATTGGCAGGTGTCACAAGAAGCTATGAAGCTCTTGGTGCTTGTAAACATTTTTGGCCAGTAAAAGTTTCTGGTGAGTGCTTCGTAAGTTTTATCAAATCCGAAGTGGCCTGCTAAGGGTATATCGTGGTGTTCTTGTAGAATCTTGACACAAAGATTTGATGGTATGAAGAGTCGATCTTCATAATAGAGATTGTTGTTTCGAATCTTGAATTTGTTTGTTGTATCTGGTTTAGTCTTAAGTTCTTCTATGATTTTTTGCACTTCTTTGTCTAACTGAACTCCTTCTTGAATTTCTTGTATCCAGTTGTCTGTGATTTCGATGATGGCTTTGATTTGTTCATCCTCCTGTTGTTGTCGGGATAATGCATCTGCTACAACATTAAGTTTCCCAGGTTTGTAGATTATTTCGAAGTGATAGTTGTTGAGATGGTCCATCCATCGCGCTTGTCGAGTGGAGAGGGTCGGTTGTTTGTTCAGGTACTTGAGTGATTCATGATCTGTATAGATCAAGAATTTGTTACCTATCAGGTAGTGTCTCCAAGCCTGTGTTGCGTCGATTATTGCGAGTAACTCTTTTTCGTGGACAGAGTAGTTTCTTTCTGCGGATGTCATTTTTCTTGAATGGTAGGCGATAGGTTGGTCTTCTTGTGAAAGTACGGCTCCAATTGCATAATCTGAGGCGTCGGTAGTTACTACAAATTATAGGTTTTGATCTGGGCTTCTGAGGATGGGTGCAGTTGTTAACTTTTCTTTTAAAGTTTCGAAGGCTATGTCATGGTTATCATTCCATTCTTAAATAACATTTGTGTCTGTTACTGTCAGATCATGTAGACATGCTACAATTCCTGCGTAATTCTTGATAAACCTTCGGTAGTATCCTGCTAGTCCTAGGAAGGATTGTATTTCCTTGATCGTTGTTGGTTTTTCCCATTTCTTGATTGCCTCGATTTTTGTAGGGTTGACTAAAATGCCTTGTTCATTGATTCGGTGTCCAAGGTATGCAACTTCTCTTTGTAAAAAGTTACATTTGCTGAGTTTAGCATACAGCTGATGTTTTCTTAGGATTTCCAGTACTTGGCGGAGATGTTGTAAGTGTTCTTCTTTTGTTTTACTATAAATCAGTATATCGTCGATGTAGACAACTACGAATTCGTCGAGTAGTGGTCTGAATATGTCATTCATCAGTCCTTGAAATGTTGCAGGTGCGTTTGTCAGTCCAAAAGGCATGACTTTCCATTCATAATATCCCTATCGAGTTCTAAATGCTGTTTTCGGGATATCTTCTTCAGCAATGCGGATTTGGTAGTATCCTGATCATAAGTCAATTACTGAGAATATGGTTGCTCCTTTGAGTTGGTCGAATAATTCCATGATGTTGGGTAATGCATATTGGTTCTTGATAGTTATATCATTGAGTTGTCGATAGTCAATGTACATTCGAATTCTATCCTTCTTCTTGATAAATATGATAGGTGCTCCAAAAGGTGATGTGCTAGGTTGAATAGATCCTCGTTCAATTAATTCTTCTAGAGTCTTCTTGAGTTCTTGTAATTCTGGTCCGGATAATTGATAAATTTTCTTGAATGGTGGTTCTGCACCAGGTATTAAGTCAATTCGGTGATCAATACTTCGTTTCAATGGTAGTCCTTCCGGTAAGTTTATAGGAAATCAGTCTGCGAATTCAGTGATAAGTGGTTGTAAAGATATGTCCAGGCTATTAATGTCTATGTCCATTTCAGTGGTAATTTTGGCAATGTCCTTTTCCATAATAATACAGCAGTAAACTATATCGTCTTTTTCGAGATGTTGGTAAAATTTTTTAGCTGAGTAGAGTCAGATCTTGCCATTTCTTGATTTGGAGACCAATTTGATGTCCTTGTTTCGATGAGTAAACTCCATAGTTCCGCTTGGCTAGTCGATATTAGGGTTCTTCTGGTCTAGCCAACTTTTTCCAAATACTACACTTGGTCCGGACATGCCTATGATTTCGAAATTCAGTGCATCTTGGTATGATTCGATTGATATTAGAAGGTTCTTGGCAGTATGGGTAACTCGTTGGGTTCCTCCATCGGTGACTTCTACAATCATTGCTGCTTCATGGGGTGACTTGATTACTTTGAGTTGATCGGCTAGCTGTTTGCTGATAAAATTACATGTTGCTCCACTGTCAATCAGTACATTGACTGTTTCATTCTTTATTGTTCCTTTGTAGAAGAGAAGTTCTGTCTTCTTCCCGAGTGATGATAAGGTTCTATATTCTACTTTTTCTTCTTTTTCTTCCACTTTCATTTCTTCGATAGACCACATGTCTGTTGTATCTTCGATCGACCAATCCATTTTCTTCTCCTTGGTTGGTAATTTTATGGCTTTGCGAGCTTGTTTGGCTTCTTCTTCTTCCTTTGCTAACTGTTGAATTTGTGGTTTCTTGCTTTCTTCTATGCAACTCCAGCATTTCCAGGTGTCGTCTGCACAGTAGGTTCTGTTTCCATGAGGACAGCATCCATATGGTACTATTCCTTGTGCTATCTTCAGATACTATCGTTCATCTTTAATGAGTGTAGGTTTCTTTTTGTCTGTTGATCCAAATCCTCCTGCGGCTCATTCAGTTTTCGGAAGCTGTTCTACAACTTTAGCTGTAACTGAGTTGTCCAGTTTGATGAATATGAATTGCGCTAGCTTGGCTCCTTTGGTGACTCAGTATTTGTGGCAAGCTGATAAGTTGTGGACTGTGAGTATAATTTCGCCAGTATAGTCCGCATCAATAACTCCTGCTTTGATCGAGATTCTTTCCTTAATTTTGCTGCTTTTATCTAGGATTTGTGTATAAGTTCCAGTTGGTGGCTTCAGGGCGATTCCTGTCTTGATCAGAAAAATCGATCCTGGTGGTATTAGTGCATCTTCGTTTGCATGGATATCATATCCTGCAGAGTTTGCTGTTCCTTTGGTAGGTATTATAGCATCTGGGTGCTTCTTTTCGACTAGGAAGTTGGTTTCGTTATTGGTTTCTTGTATCATGTATAGTCATTCATCTTCTGATGATTCTTCTTGTTCTTCTTTTTCATCTTCTTGTCTTCCTTCTTCAATATCAGCCAGTTCTTGCCAAGTGCCATTGTAAGCTGGGTCACATCCCTTGCCATTGATAGTAGATGAGTCATGGACAGTCCAAAGATCCTGTGGGTAGATTTCGTCCCAATATACTCCTTGTTCATATCTTTTCTTGTCTCCCCAGAACTTTCCTTTACCAACGTATTAATAGCTTCTCCAGAAAATATCATAAATTTCTCTAGTGTTGTTGGCGTAAGGGTGTGGGTTCTTGCTATGGTAGGGTCCATTGTTTATTGGTGGCATCTGTTGGCATCTTGGTTGCGGTTTTATTCTTCGATCCTTCTTTTTGATGGTGAGGAAGTCTTCTACTTTAGTTTCATCCAGTATGAGGTGAGTTGTTGAACAGTTGCACATATATTCTGCATAATAGATGCGTTGGTCACAGAATGGATATCTCGTTTGTATCATATTCCAATTGATGAGGGTGATTTGTTCTTGCTCGTTCAACTTGCGGTATCCTTGGCTATATTTCTCTTCAATTATGTACAGTCGGCTAATATCTCTTGGATCTGTTTCTTCTTCGGCGGCCATGCTTTTGCTTGTGCCTTTGGTTTCTTCTTTCTTCGTGATCTTTTCTCCTGAAACAGTATGAGTACTTCTACACTCAGGTGCAATATGTCCACGTCTTCCACAATTAAAACAAGTCTTTGTTTTCTTCCAGTCATCCTTGTTTTCATCTTTCTTGAAATTGTTTCGCCATGTCGGGTTATTGTTGTAGTTTCCTCGTCCTCCTTTGAATCCTCCTCGGGGGTTAAATCCTCCTCGACGGTAAGTATCAGTTGTTGGTTTGCTGCTTGAGCCAGAGTTTTGATTCCTGTTTTCTCTTCATGTTTGTTGTACTGATAGAATTGTACGTGCTGATTTGATGACCATGTCGAAACACCATTGTTCATGAGTGCATGGGCTCTCTCTCTCCTTAATGTGAGTTTCTAGCCACTGTGGAAGGGTCTTGAATAAGGTGTCGGCTCGTGCACCACAAGTGATGTGATTGTCGTCATCGTAAGGTATCCCAATGATGATGAGATCGGCATCGATTTCTGCGGCGAAGGCTTCAAAGGTTTTGTTTCCTTCAGTATTGAATCTTGCTGTGGCTAGTCATTTCTTTACTTCGGTGATATGTGCACTACTGCGGAATTTGTCGATCAGTAAGGATCTAAGACCTTGTTGGACAGGGATATTTGGATATCCTGGTTGGGCTGCATTAGCTACTTGAGCTGCTACCAAGGTTGTATCTTGCCAGGTCAAAGGTTTTCTAGGCAGATTTTGCCACCAGATTGCTGCAGATTTTCTGAGAAATCCAGCAATTTTGTTGACTTGTGCATATGACTTGGCATATACTTGTTCAGGTGTATGATTGACATTGTTGGTGAGTCTATCATCCGGTACTCGATCATCATTCCAGCTATTAGTATTGTAATTGGCTTCAACGGCTGATATGAATGTGGCAACTTCTTTTGCTTCTCCATCAAAAGGTTATAGATTGACTGCTTTGGTTGTCTAACTGAGTTGTGCTACTTGTCCTACAAGTGCAGTTAAGGCTGCTACTTGTGTGGTCAGTATGGCTATTGCGGTGTCGGCCATTATATCGGTAAATGTAGTTGGTGCAAGTAGTGGTGATGTTGGAAGTTCATTTTCTCCTCTGTCAGTTTGTTGGAAGTATTCTCTGACTTTATAATCAAGTATTTCGTCTTCTGAATCGAGGTCTTCCGATTCTTCAAGTATGTCAGCTTCGAGTGTGATTCTTCGAATGGTTGTATCGGTGTCTTCAATAAATGTAGTGTCGGCGTTGTGATAGATGGTTGTCTCAGGTTTGTATAAGTCACTTATATTAGTTGCTTCTCTGAATGTTGGTTTGCTTGGTCCGGGTGTATGTCGGAATGTAGATGCTATGAGATTAATAGGTTCCTCAATCGATAGTGGTGTAATAGATACAGTAGGTCCTAATGGTGTTATTTCGGCAAATCGTGTGAGGTCTTCTACTACTAGTTTCTCAAATAATCTGTTTGCAATTCTGTAGTAGACGGTGCCTCAGTGTGTTGAGTAATCGAACTGCGAGTTGGTAATCCACTCTTTGATAACTTGTCGATTATTATATCCTTGTACGGTAGTTGTAAGGTTGGTAAATTGGTGTTCAGCTCGTGTGATGGAAACAATGTCGTGATCTCCTTTGATGTTTTCATAAAGGAAATCTTGAAATGCTTCGAAGTAGGCTTCAGTTGTAAAAGGGTTTTCAAATTTTTCTAAAAGTTTGTTATAGAGTTCAAGGTATGTTTCGCCTCGTAAACAAGCTACTGTTGTTGAATCAGTACTTTATAGCAGTTGCTGATATTGTGTCTACTTGAAGGGTTCCGTGATGTATGTAGCCTCTCTGGCTGTTGGAAGTAAGATGTGTGTGGTGTTTTTAGTAGCACTCCGAATACGTCGGTTGTGTCTAAAGGGATTTGATAATTCTAGGCCTTTGTAAAATTATTAGTAGTATGTTTCTGATTATAATGGTTTTTCGTTACTGCTGCTACCAAGTTATGAGGGGGTTTCTCCTAAACTGCCTGTAAGGAAGCGTCTGATGATACTAATCCACGTTGGACTTAGGAATCTCCGAGTACGTCGCAAGGTTTCTAAGGTATCAAAAGTACTTTGTTTCTTTTATAAGATTATTAATTGTGAATTTCAGACTTATAGTCTTTAGTGCTCTTAATATGTGTAGAAGGGGGTGAGATCTTTAGCTCTCAAAGGGATCTTGAGTGTGCACTGCTATTGAACTGAGATTTATTGAATAAAGATTTGAGGGATATTTATATAATTTTTCGAGGTGCTATATGGGTAGCTGCTCAGGTTACTACTCGAAAAACTATTGGCTATTCAAAATATAAACTAATTATGAATTTATGTGATATAACGAGTTATATAAGTTATAGATTTAAGATGGTTAAAGATTTAAGACAGTTAAAAGATTTAAGATGGTTAAAAGGTTTCACAAATCAAGGAACTGTTCCAATTGGTCGAAATCTCTTTGTATTATACAGATTTCTTCTTTAAGTTCTTCAAAGGCAATTTGAGATAGTTGGTGAAATGCGGATGGTCCAATTCTGGTAAGTCTTTTCAAGGCGGCTGGTCAGAATTGAAAGAGTCCGTAAATCCGGAGGGCAATCCTTTGAGATTGGAGGGGAATCCCTTGATGTAGTGCTCGTTTGCATGCTTCTGCATGTTGTCAGTCCTATACATGTTTGAGATCTTCTTCCCAGATCCTAGCGATCTTATAGTAGGCCTGAAATTCGTCTTGTGTTTGTTGTTTCTGAGCAATGTCGATATTTTTCATTATTATTTGAGTCCTTTATAGGGCAGATCCTTCCTCAGATAGTAGTTCAGATGGAGGGTCTTCTAAGGCTCGATATGCTTCAATAACTCAGCTACGCAGGTATTCGTCATTGTTGAATTGGGGCATGGTTGTCTGTTATATTTCTGCGAGTGTTTGTTGCTGCTTTTATATCTTATCACTCTTACACTTCCGCAGTAGCTGGAAACTTATATTAAGGAGAGAGGGAGCTCATGTGCTCATGAATAATGGTGTTTCGGTATGGTCATCAAATTAGCACATACAATTCTATCAGCACAACAAATACAAACAGAAAACAAGAATCACAACTTAGGCTCAAGCAGCAAACCAACAACCAATACTTACCATCGAGGAGGATTTAACCCCCGAGGTGGATTCAGAGGAGGACAAGGAAATTATAATAACAACTCGACATGGCGAAACAATCTCAAGAAGGATGAAAACAAGGATGACTGGAAGAAAACAAAGACCTGCTTCAATTGTGGAAAACATAGACATATCGCACTCGAATATAGAAGTACTCATACTATTTCAGGAGAAAAGATCATAAAGAAAGAAGAAATCAAGGGTACAAGCAAAAGCATAACTACCAAAGAAGAAACAGATCCTAGAGATATCAGCCAACTGTATGTAATCAAAGAAAAATACAGCCAAGGATACTTGCAAGTTGAATGAACAAGAACAAATCACCCTTATCAATTGGAACATGATGCAAACAAGATGCCCATTCTGCAATCAATGTATCTATTGTGTAGAACACATATACAACTGTTCAACAACCCACCTCATACTGGATAAAACCAAAGTAGAAGACTTTCTTATCATCAAAAAGAAAGATCAAAGGATAAAACCACAGCCAAGATACTGACAGATGTCATTAATGAATAATGGACCCTACCATGGCAAGAACCCACACCCTTACACCAACAACACTGGAGAAATTTATGACATTTTTCTGGAGAAGCTATCAATATGTTGGCAAAGAAAAGTTCTAGGAAGATAAGAAAAGATATGAACAAAGAATATATTGGGATAAAATCTACTTGCAAGATCTTTGGACTATCTATGACTCATCTACTATCGATAGCAAGGGATATGACCCAGCCTACAATGGCACTTGACAAGAACTGGCCGATATTGAAGAAGGAAGGCAAGAAGATGAAGAAGAAGAATTGGAAGAATTATCAGAAGATAAACAATTATTCATGATACAAGAAATCAATAACAAAACTAACTTCCTAATCGAAAAGAAGAACCCGGATGCTATAATACCTACCAAAGGAACAGCAAACTCCATAGGATATGACATCTATGCAAATGAAGATACACTAATCCCACCAGGATCGATTTTCCTGATCAAGACAGGAATCACCCTAAAGCTGCCAACTGGAACTTATATATAAATCCTAGATAAAAGTAGCAAAATCAAGGAAGGAATCTCGATTAAAGCAGGAGTTATTGATGCAGACTATACTGGCGAAATTATACTTGCAGTTCACAACTTATCAGCTCACCGCAAATACCGAGTCACCAAAGGAGCCAAGCTAGCACAATTTATATTCATCAAACTGGATAACTCAGTAACAGCCAAAGTCATAGAACAACTTCCAAAAACCAAACATACTATAGGAGGATTCGGATCGACAGATAAAAAGAAACCTACACTCACCAAAGATGAATATTGGTATCTAAAATTGGTACAAGGAATAGTACCATATGGATGCTGTCCTTATGGAAACAGAACCTACTGTGTAGACGACACCTGGAAATACTAGAGTTATATAGAAGAAAGCAAGAAACTATAAATCTAACAGTTAGTAAAGGAGGAAGAAAAAGTGAAACAAGTATATAAAGCTATAAAATTACCAACCAAGAAGAAGAAAATGGATTAGTCAATCGAAGATACAACAGACATATAGTCTATCGAAGAAATGAAAGTGTAAGAAACAGAAGAAAAAGTAGAACATGGAACCTTATCATTACTTGGAAAGAAGATAGAACTCCTTTTCTACAAAGGAATAATAAAGAATGAAACAGTCAATGTATTGATCAATAGTGGAGCAACATGCAATTTTATCAGCAAACAGCTAGCTGATCAACTCAAAGTAATCAAGTCACCCCGCGAAGCAGCAATAATTGTAGAAGTCGCCGATGGAGAAACCCAACGAGTCACCCATATCGCCAAGAATCTTCCAATATCAATCGAATCATACTAGGATGTACTGAACTTCGAAATCATAGGCATGTCTGAACCAAGTATAGTATTTGGAAAAAGTTGGCTAGATCAGAAGAATCCTAACATTGACTGGCCAAGTAGAACCATAGAGTTTACTCATCGAAACAAGGACATCAAATTGGTCTCCAGATCAAGAAATAGCAAGATCTGACTCTACTTAGCTAAAAAATTCTACCAACACCTCGAAAAAGATAACATAGTTTACTGCTGCATTATTATGGAAAAGAACATTGCTAAAATAACTACTGAAACTAATATAGATATTAATAGCTTGGACATATCTCTACAACCACTTATCACTAAGTTTACAGACCAATTCCCTATAAACTTACTAGAAGGACTACCACCAAAACGAAGTATCAATCACCGAATTGACTTAATACCTGGTGTAGAACCACCATTCAAGAAAATTTATCAATTATCCGGACCAGAGTTACAAGAACTCAAGAAGACTCTAGAAGAATTAATTGAATGAGGATCTATTCAACCTAGCACATTACCTTTCAGAGTATCTATTATATTTGTCAAAAAGAAGGATAGAATTAGAATGTACATTGACTATCGACAACTCAATAATATAACTATCAAGAATCAATATACATTATCCAACATTATGGAATTATTCAACTGACTCAAAGGAGCTACCATATTCTTAGTAATTGACTTATGATTAGGATATCATCAGATCTGCATTGCCGAAGAAGACATTCTGAAAACAGCATTTAGAACTTGATATGAACATTACAAATGGAAAGTCATGTCTTTTGGACTGACAAACGCATCTGCAACATTTCAAGGACTGATGAATGATATATTCAGACCACTACTCAACAAATTTGTAGTTGTCTACATTGATAACATACTGATCTATAGCAAGATAAAAGAAGAACACTTACAACATCTCTGCCAAGTACTGGAAATACTGAGGAAACATCAGTTATATGCCAAACTCAGCAAATGTAACTTTTTACAAAAAGAAGTTGCATATCTTGGACACCAAATCAATGAACAAGATATTTTAGTTGACTCTACAAAAATCGAGGCAATCAAGAAATGAGAGAAACCAACAATGATCAAGGAAATACAATCCTTTCTAGGACTGGCAGGATATTACCAAGAATTATACAGAAATTGTAGCATGCCTACATGATCTAACAGTTACAGGTACAAATGTTATTTAAAAATGGAATGAAAACCATGATATAGCCTTTGAAACTTTAAAAGAAAAATTAACAACTGTACCTGTCCTTAGAAGCTCAGATCAGAACCTACAATTTGTAGTAACTACCAATGCTTCAGATTATGCAATTGGAGCCGTACTTTCACAAGAAGACTAACCTATCACCTACCATTCAAGAAAAATGTCATCCATAGAAAGAAATTACCCTGTTCATGAAAAAGAGTTACTCACAATAATCGATGCAACACAGGCTTGGAGACACTACCTGATAGGCAACAAATTCCTGATCTATACAGATCATGAATTACTCAAATACTTGAACAAACAGCCAACCCTCTCCACCCAACAAGTGCGATGGATAGACTACCTCAACAATTATTACTTCGAAATAATCTACAAATCTGGAAAGCTTAATGTTGTAGCAATTGCATTGTCCTGACAAAAACAGAAGGATGAACAAATCAAAGCCATTATCAAAATCACAGATAACTGGATACAAGAAATTCAAGGAGTTCAGATAGACAAAGAAGCACAGAAAATTATAGAAGAACTCAATACCAAATCAGATATGACAAACAAATTCAAGATTCAAAACAACAACCTCTATTATAAAGATCAACTCTTTATACCATCAAACCTTCATGTCAAGATTCTACAAGAACACCATGATATACCCTTAGCAGGCTACTTTGAATTTAATAAAACTTATGAAGCACTCACCAGAAACTTTTATTAGCCGAAAATGTTTACAAGTACTAAGAGCTTCATAGCCTCTTGCGATACTTGTCAACATAACAAAACACTCAGACAATCACCTGCTGGACTATTATAACCACTATCTATACCTGCTGAAAAATGGAAACAAATCAGTATGAATTTCATTGTCCAACTACCAAAAACAATATCTGGAAAAGATGCAATAACTATCTTCATTGATCAACTTAGCAAACAAACTCACTTCATTGCAAGCAAAACAACTGATACTGCACCAGAAGTAGCTAAAATATTTTTCAACAATATTTTTTGTCTATATGGACTACCGTGAATTATTATCTGTAACTGAGATCCAAAGTTTATAAGCAACTTTTAATAATTGCTATTCAAAACACTTGGAACAAAAATAGTACTCTCAACTGCATTTCACCCACAGACTGATAGACAAACAGAATGCATGAACCAAACATTGGAACAAATGCTTAAAACTTACATCAACTATTGACAGAATGATTGGAATGAACACTTAACTGCCACCGAATTTGCATGCAATAATACTTAGCAAAAGTCAACGAAACTATCACCATTCTTCCTAAACTATGGCTATCACCCACTGACATCAGCAACTCTATTACTAGAAAAGGTTGAATTAACAGTACAAGCCATTGATAACTTTACCACACAAATGACCAACCTGCTGATCAGAGCATAAGATGCAATTCGTGAAGCACAATTACAATAGACAAGATATGCAAACGAAAAAAGGTATGAAGAATTATTTGAGATAGACAAAATGGTCTTACTGTCCTCAAGACATATTACATTGCGACAATTATCTAATTAACCTTCAAAGAAACTTCAGAATAAGTTTCTTGGACCATTCAAGATTATTATAAAAATATCAGCTATTGCTTACAAACTGGAGTTACCATTAACAATGAGGATTCACCCCGTGTTTCATATATTGTTATTGAAATGTTATATACCAAATAATGATGATCTATTTCCAGACAGACAAGTCATGTCACCCACACCAATTTTGGTCAATAACACAGAAGAATTCGAAGTAGAAGAAATCTTAGATTAATGGATTACTAAATAAGGCAACAGATTGACACCACAATACTTAATCAAGTAGAAAGAATACCCCTTATATGATGTGACATAGGAACCGCTTAGCAATCTGACAAATGCAGATGAAGCATTGGAAAAATATTACAAGTCCTTACAGAAATAGTATGGATACTATTTTCTTCAAAAGGGAAAGAGTTGTAAGAGTGATATATATAAAAAGCAGTAACAAATACTTGCAGAAACATATAACAAACAACTATGCCTGCCATCAGCCACCAAAACCAGAGGACTTAAGAGCCTTATCCAACTCAACCATAGTAAAGAAATACTGCCAGATGATCAACTCCACTTAGATCAAACTATGAACAGATCAAGAACATAGTGGAAAATGCAATTATTAATTGACACAATGAATCACCACAACTATATACTAGAGTAACCCAAGAGGATACTATCAACATAGTGGAATTTGCAAAAAGAAATATCAGCATTTACCAATTCAACAACACTGCTGGACAATTTAGAAGCTACTATCAAATGGGATACACCTTACAACTAAGGCAAGAAAACTATCAAGAACTGACAGAACAAGAATCTGCCAAATATCTGGGATTAAAACCTTGAGAAAGACGCATTGCCAAAAGGACCTTCAATATATTTCAACATTAGTCATCTGCATTAAAACACCTTGGCAATCTAAGTCCACGTCAATGGGAAAACTTACAGAATATAGAAGAAGAAACATTATTACTTTACTTCCTCAGAAATTACCTAGTAGACAACAATTGCATTGAAGAGAAAACTAATACCTCTATATCTGGATCAGATACAAAAGAAGAAATCCACACTGCTGAAATTATCAACACTGTAGATACCATCCACATCACCGAAATTATCAACACTGTAGATACCATCCACACTGCTAAAATTATCAATACTGTTAATACTATTAACATCATTGATATCTTATTCAATAATGAATGGAACTTATAAATTAAATATAGCATAACCAATCATATTCTGAGTAGTAACCTGGGCAGCTACCCGTATAGTATCTCGAGAATTTTGTATAAATATCCCTCAATTCTTTATTCAATAAACTTCAGTTCAATAGCAGTGCACACTCAAGATCTCTTTAAGAGCTAAAGATCTCACCCCCTTCTACACATATCAAGAGTGCTAAAAGACTATAAGTCTGAAAATCCTAATTAATATTCTTATAAAGAACAAAGTACTTTCGATACCTTAGAAACCTTGTGACATACTTGGAGATTCCTAAGTCCAATATGGATTAGTATTATCAAATGCTTCCTCACAGGCAGTTCACAAGAAACCCCCTTATACTATCATTGAAATTACAGACAATTAGATACAAGAAATTCAAGAAGGAATTCAAGTAAACAAAGAAGTATAAAAAATTATAGATGAACTCAATACCAACCTAGATACAGTAAATAAATTTAAGATTTAAAACAATAATCTTTATTATTGTGAGCTAAAATATATTAACAGCGAAATACTCAAAGTTGAGCAAGTGTAGAAAATATACTTTAGGGGTCTTAGCAGTTTATGTGGTAGCATCTTAAAAAGGGTAATGTGTGTCGATGTAAGTGTTAACTGGTAAGATTTAAGTGCAATCAATTGAATAAAGTATATCTGTTAGAATCTCGAAACTATCCCAATTGCTTATTCCTTGAGTAAGGCTTTAGTATTCTTCAGGTTATCTGTTGTAAGCTTCTTAGCTTGTTGCAGTCCGAATTTTATTGATAATTGCAAGTGGGGTATTTATAAGAAATTACAAGATATTATACAGGTAGCTACCCAGGTTATCACTTGAATTTCTGATTAGCTCAGCTAAATATAAGATATAAATTGATTGGCTAGAATATAATAAAATGATATATCAGATTATAATGTAATTGGACAGTGAAATAATATATCAGATCGAAATACTATTTTAAGTTATAATATGATTGTGGATCTCAATAACATTATGAGTCTCAATGTTATTATAGGTTACATGATTATGATCTCACATGATCAAATTATATATCATTACAAAATGTTCTGTCATATCTCCTTCCTTTCTGTGAGTTAGACTTCAAGGTATAGTTCTAACTCGGAGAAATCTCTTTGTAACTGTTTTACCTCTTCCTCTAGCTCCTTCATGTTGTTTTGTGTAAGTTGGTGTAGTTGAAATAGGCTGCACTGAAAGTAGTTCAAAGCACTAGGCTTGTGCTTAAATAGTTAATAAATCCGTTCAGCTATTTTTGTAGTGTAGGTAGGGAGTACTCCTTTGAGGGCTCATTGACAGATTTCCCTATCCTTTCGATTCCGGATATGTTCAACTTCTTTCTCGCAAAGTTGTGTGATGCAGTAGTATTCTTTCCATTCACTAATTCATACTAAGTACTATCTTCTTTGAATGTTATATATAATCGATCGGGTCTTCTGTAAGGTTGATCCTTCTATCTCCTTGAGGTCTTCCAGGGGTTCTATATATTGGTATGCTTCGATCAGGCTGACTCAGACTTTATAGAAGTTGTTCCAATGAGGTATGGTATTTCTTAAGGCAGTTTTGGTAAACAGTATAGGGTAAGATTATTTCTGTCATTTTTCGTAACTGATACGTAGTTCCTTTTATACTCACAATATAGTATGGTCCTTTCCATTTTGAGTTCAATTTTGCTGACCATGAAGACTTTACTATATTTTGGTATAGTAAGACCTGGTCTCTGATCTTCAATTTTTCAGTTTCTTTGTATTTCTTGTTATAGTTCTTCTAGCAGTCTTGTGTAATAGCAATAAATTCTCTTACCTTATTTTGGACATTATGTAATTCTTGAATTTCTTTTATTACACGATGCTCAATTTGTATTTCCCAGGAGATGTAGCTGAGTTCTGGAGTGGTCATCACTTGGTCTACCAGCTGATGAGCTTTTCTTCTGTAAGCAAGCTCAAAAGGGGTGAACTTTGTTGTTTTTTGTTTCATTGTTTGTAATACAAATAAGGTGGAAAGTAGGTACAAGTCCCAGTCTCCTTCTTGTGATTATACTACTTTAGTGATCATGTTCTTGATGGTTTGATTTATCCGTTTAGTAAGTCCATTTCCTTAGGGATGGTAAGCAGTAGTCTTTATCTAGTAGATCCTAAAGTGTTGCATCAATATCTGTATGAATTTATTAATGAATTTGGTTCCTTGATCAGAGGTCATTTCATAGGGTATTCCGTGGCAGTAAATAATATCTTCATAGATAAAGGGTGTAATGTTAAGAGCATCTGCAAGGGGCAAGGCTCTTGCTTCGAGGTACTTGGTCAGGTAATCTACTGCTACTATAATATATCGATTTCCTCTAAGTGTTCTTGGTAGTAGTCCAACAATGTCTATTCCAATATATTTGAAGGGTCCTCTAGGTACAATTGGTTATAAGCTCTCAACTTCCTTTTCTTAGTGCCTCTTCTGGTAAGTGTCGCATCTCCTGATATATTCTCTAATATCTTCATATATGTTCTTCTAATAATATTTTTCTGATAATCGTTGATATGTATTGTCTATACCTATGTATCCTATAAGCTGATGATTATGGGAGGCCTGAAGTACTATCTGCTTTTTGTGTTTAGAAACTACAAATTGTATCTGTTCTCTATATCACTGGTAAAGTATATTATTCTTGATAAAATAGTTGAGTACTATTGTCTGTATAAGCTATTGATCATTTTTGTTTGTTGTCCTAGTAAAGGTTAGGTTACTGAAGTAATTCAAATATCCATTATAGAGTTTAGTATCTATTGGGTAGGTATATTCTTTTTGATTTGGGGTGTTGATCTCAGATAAATTGGGGTAGGCATGAGAGGGTGTCCACATTCTGATGATTCTGTCTTTTTCTATATTGCATCATGAAGTCATACTCCTATAGTATGGCTAGCCATTGTGTATATATTCCTATCAGATTTGGTTTGTTTCAAAGCTATTTGAGGGCTGAGTGGTCTATTATCAGAGTGAACTGTTTTCTAATCAAAAAGTGGTGGAAGTGTTGTATGGCCCAAATGACTGCTATGCATTCTAGTTGAGTGGCTCTATAGAAAGGTTCTGCTCAATGGGTAGCTTATCCTGCATAAGCAATCACATGCTCTCTATCTTTGTCATCTTGCGCCAAGATTGCTCCAAGTCCAAATAATGATGCATCTGTATATAGCTTGAACACTTTTATAAGATCTGGTCTTGCTATTACTAGTATATAGATAAGTGCTTCCTTAATCAGGTTAAAGGTAATTTGTGCAGCTGATGTCCATTCCCATGCTCTTCCTTTTCTTTGCAACATGTATAGGAGTACAGTAATTTTGGAGTAACCAGAAATAAACCTTTTATAGAACTGGACCTGTAAGAGTGATAGATATAAAAGTAGCAACAAACACTTGCAGAAATATAACAGACAACCATGCCCTGATTCAACAATGATGAATACCTCTGAAGCCGAGTCATTGAAGCATACCGAGCCTTAGAAGACCCTCCATCCGAACTACTACCTGAGGAAGGATCTGCCCTACGAAGGACTCAAATAATAATGAAAAATATCGACATTGCTCAGAAACGACAAATACAAGATAAATTTCAGGCCTACTATAAGATCGCTAGGATTTGGGAAGAAGATCTTGAACATATATGGGACTGACGACATGCAGAAGCATGCAAATGAGCACTATATCAAGGGATTCCCCTCCAATCTCAAAGGATTGCCCTCCAGATTTATGGACTCTTCCAGTTCTGTCCAGCTGCTTTGAAAAGACTTACCAGAATTGGACCATCCGCATTTCACCAACTGTCTCAAATTGCCTTTGAAGAACTTAAAGAAGAAATCCGTGTAATACAAAGAGATTTCGACCAATTGGAACAGTTCCTTGATTTGTGAAACCTTTTAACCGTCTTAAATCTTTTAACTGTCTTAAATCTTTAACCATCTTAAATCCATAACTTATATAACTCGTTATATCACATAAATTCATAATTAGTTTATATTTTGAATAGCCAATAGTTTTTCGAGTAGTAACCTGGGTAGCTACCCGTATAGTACCTCGAGAAATTGTATAAATATCCCTCAAATCTTTATTCAATAAATCTCAGTTCAATAGCAGTGTACACTCAAGACCCTTTGAGAGCTAAAGATCTCACCCCCTTCTACATACATCAAGAGTGCTAAAGACTATAAGTCTGAAATTTACAATTACTAATCTTATAAAGAAACAAAGTACTTTGATACCTTAGAAACCTTGTGATGTACTCGGAGATTCCTAAGTCCAATGCAGATTAGTATCATCAGACGCTTCCTCACAGGCGGTTTAAGAGAAACCCCCTAACAGAACTAGTCCTAAGAATCCTCATAAGGTCATCTTATCTTGCAGAGTTGGGAAGGCTTTAACAATTTCAGTCTTCTTTGGGTCTAGGTAGATTTCTCCTCCATTGATTATAAATTCAAGGTATTTAATTTTCTTCTATTTGAAGTAGTATTTTGTTGGCTTGATCCTTAGCCCATATTTTCTGAGTCATTTAAATACTTCCTTTAGGATCACTATGTATTCTGTAAAGTTCTCAGCATAAATGTTGATATCATTAATATACACAATTACTCTATGTCCAATCAGGTTATAGAAGATCTTATTTATTACAGCCTGGAAGGTAGCAGGTGTGTTGCAAAGTCTAAAGGACATTCTTGTAAATTTGTACTGTTCGAATGGTATAACAAATACTGATTTCTCCTGTGCTTCAGGTGTCATTCCAATCTGATTATATCCTACTGTAAGGGGGTTTCTTCTAAACCGCCTATAAGGAAGCATCTATGATACTAATCTGCATTGGACTTAGGAATCTCCGAGTACATCGCAAGGTTTCTAAGGTATTGAAAGTACTTTGTTTCTTTATAAGAATATTAATTATGATTTTCAGACTTATAGCCTTTTAGTGCTCTTGATGTGTATAGAAGAAGATGAGATCTTTAGCTCTTAAAGGGATCTTGAGTATGCACTGCTATTAAACTCAGTTGTCAGAATATTGCGAAAATAGTATAGAACTTCAATTTAATGAGTCCGCAACTATCTGCATTATGTGAGCCTCTTGAGATTCTGGCTCTTGTAGAGATTTGTATAAGTTCAGTATATTGGTTTCTGATGTAGGAGTTATTATATTGAAACTAAGACTAGACTTGACTGAAGTTTATTAAATAAAGAATTGAGGGGGTATTTATACAAAAGATCAGATAGTACTGCTATAAAGGTAGCTACCTAAGATAGTACTTCTAATAGTAGTAATACTTCAAAAAGAAATACTGAAATAAGTAATGTAGTAAAAGGTAATACTTTAAAAAGTAATAATCAAAAAGGAAATTACTAGAGATAGTAATTTAAGAAAAGGAAATACTATATGAAGTATTTCTGAAATGAGTAATGCTAAGATAAGTAATGTAGAAAAAGAAAATGCTTTAATAAGTAATACTACTAAAGGCATTTCTGAATACAGTAATGCTACAAAAAGAATTTCCTAAAACAAAACTTCCTCATTGAGTAATTCCTCAATCAGCAATGTTTGGCAATGCCTCATTTGGTATTTCTAAATCGGGAACTACCATATCAGGTAATTCTATTTCAAGTAACTAGAATGTTCTAAGTAGTGCTGCAGTATAGTAATGGTTATTTGTAATGTCTAATAATATCACTCTTACAACTCTTCCCCTCTTGGGAAAATAGTATCTACACTATTTCTATAAGAAGGTTGTTTAGTATTCTGTGAGTTTATATTGTATTTCTTGAAGGTGTAGTGTTGATTCTATTTAAAGAATATCTACTGAACTTCTTCTTTTAAGTTCTAGACTTGATGTGGGTAATTGTTAAAGTGTTTTTATATAAGTGGTTAGATTTGTTGATATTGGTCTTATTCCGAAGTTTTCTTATCTGCTGATTTCAGTAGATAATTCTAGCTTCTTCCATATATAGCAGTTATAGTGCATTTCTTGTGATTTGGATACTGTAATTTGTTTTGTTTACACTGGGGTCAGTAAGTCAAGTGATTCTAATGTTTTGTTTATCCTAAACTTGTTTTTAGGCATGAGCTGATTCATTGGTTCTATTTTTCTCTATTCTAACTCTTAGGTTATTTGATTATTGGATGCGGATTGGGTTCTTGGTCAGATGTCCTGGCTTCATTCATAATGAGCACATTCGATGCTGATGATCTGAACTGATTCATTGGTCGTTCATTAGGGTTATTGGTGGGCTAGAACCATTGGCAATGAGGTAAGTGATTTAGACAGGTATGAGTGTATATATGCGTGTCATGCTTGTCTGAATACATATGTGTTAGTGAGACTGAATCTCACCATAAGGTATCAATGGTCATGAGGTCTGGCTCTGAGAGTATAGAATTTGCACATAATTCTGTTTCTGAGCTTGGTAACTTGCTTTCAGCGATTCATTTCTTGGCTGGATCTTGTCATGTGTCTTGCTTTTGTTGTCTGAATTCATCTGTTCTCTTTGACAAGAGATATCTGCTTGGGTTAGCAATGAGGTGTCTCTTTCTAGGTAAGTCCTTGGGGTCATACCAAGATTCAGATATGGGTAGTTGTTTGCATATGATTCTGGTGGTTATAAGAATAGGGGTCCCAATATCTGTCTTTCTTGCAACTCCAAAAAGTCTTCTAATTCACACACTACTCCTCTCCTCTATACTTCTATTATTCCATTATATCTTCACAATATCAACAATATTCAATTACTTCTGTCCTTGACAAGCATTGCCGAGATAATGATGATGGTGAGATAGTTCATGAAACTCCTCCCTTGAGTTCTTCTATTCTGAGTAAGCGCCATTGGGATTCTGATGGTAAAGATGCTGGTGAGCATCCTCCCAAGTGTCAATTTATAGAGACTTCTACTCCAGGTTTGTGTATAAGTTGTTATAAGTCAAAATCTTTGGAAGTCTTCTTGACTTATAAGTAGTTCTTTTCTACTATGCTTTTTGAACTGCTTGAATACTTCAGATGCTTCTCCATGTGGTTGGTGACAACAACCTCACAATTGTCATGGAAGGTAGATGTTAGGGGGGTTTCTCTTAAACCACCTGTGAGGAAGTGTCTGATGATACTAATCTGCGTTGGACTTAGGAATCTCCGAGTACGTCGCAAGGTTTCTAAGGTATCGAAAGTACTTTGTTTCTTTTATAAGATTATTAATTGTGAATTTCAGACTTATAGTCTTTAGCACTTTTGATGTGTGTAGAAGGGGTGAGATCTTTAGCTCTCAAAGGGATCTTGAGTGTGCACTGCTATTGAACTGAAGTTTATTCAAATGAAAGCTAAGGGGGTATTTATACAAAAAATCAGCTATAAAGGTAGCTGCCTAAGATAGTACTTCTGATAGCGATAATACTTCAAAAAGAATTACTGAAATAAGTAATGCAGTTAAAGGTAATACTGAAAAAAGTAATAATTAAAAAGGAAATACTATATGAAGTATTTCTGAAAAGAGTAATGCTAAGATAGGTAATGTGGAAAAAGGAAATGCTTCAATAAGTAATACTACTAAAGGCATTTCTGAATATAGTAATGCTACAAAAGGAATTTCCTAAAACAGGATTTCCTTATTGAGTAATTCCTCAATTGACAATGCCCTACTCGGCAATGCCTCATTCAGTATTTCTAATTCGGGAACTATCATATCAGGTAATTCTATTTCGGGTATTTCTTCAAGGGGGATTTCTTCATCTGTCTCGGACTGACTGGATGTTTTGGAGTCTTCTTTGTCCAAGAAATTGGAGATGATGTAGGTACTGTCCCGGGGATATCTCTCTTTCATGACTTCCAGTATTTGGTCTAGTTGTTCTTCTGGGATCCTGTCCCATTTTCCAAGTGAGAGTGTTCCGATTCGGTTGATTGCTTGTGGCCATCGTTTGAAGAAGTGGAATATTCTTCTTCCTCTTTCGAATTCAGTGTCTGTTAATCCTATTTGGTTCTTGGCTTCGACAAGGTTGGGTACTAACATATTGTCAGTAGTGGTAAATAAGGCATAACCCATTTGGTAGTAAGCCTGATATTGTTTAGAGATATTGAATGTTCTGAATATGTTGATGTTGTTTCGTGAATATCGTACTATATTGTCGTTATCTTCCAATATGACTTCTACATGTACTCAATCGGTTTCATGGTGTCGTTGGCTGATTGCTTCATCAATTAGGGCTTCTACTTCATCTATATTCAGAGGTAGAGGTTCTTGATGGCGGGCAGTGTTACGGCAGTTGTCTCCATTGTATGGAATAACTCTGAGTCCAGTTATGATCCTGATGGCGGGCATGGTTGTTTGTTATGTTCCTGTAAGTGTTTGTTGCTGCTTTTTATATATATCACTCTTACAACTCTTCCCTCTTTGAGAAAATAGCGTCCACGCTATTTCTGTAAGGACTTGTAATATTTTTCCAGTACTTCATCTGTATTTGTCAGATTGCTAAGTGGTTCCTATATAGCATTGTGTAAGGGGTATCCTTTCCACTTGATTAGGTATTGTAGTGTCGATCTGTTGCCTTGTTTGGTAATCCATTGATCTAAGATTTCTTCTACTTCAAATTCTTCTGTATCATTGACCAAAATTGGTGTGGGTGGTTTGATTTATCTATCCGGAAATAGGTCATCATTATTTGGTGTGTAACGTTTCAGTAGTGATACATGAAACACGGAGTGAATCTTCATTGATGGTGGTAACTCCAGTTTGTAAGTAACAGCTGATATTTTTGCGATAATCTTGAATGGTCTGAGAAACTTGTTCTGAAGTTTCTTTAAAGGTTGATTAGATAATTGTCGCAATGTGATATGTCTTGAGGACAGCAAGACCATTTCATCTATCTCAAATGATTCCTTACACCTTTTTTCATTTGTGTATCTTGTCTGTTGTACTTGTGCTTCGCGAATTGCATCTTGTGCTTTGGTCAGCAGATTGGTCATTCATGTGGTGAAGTCATCAATGGCTTGTACAGTTGATTTGACTTTTTCTAGTAACAAGGTTGCTGGTGTCAGTGGATGATAACCATAATTTAGGAAGAATGGCGATAGTTTTGTTGACTTTTACTGAGCATTATTGTAAGCGAATTCGGCAGCGGTTAAGTGTTTGTCCCAATCGTTCTATCGATAGTTGACGTAAGTTCTAAGCATTTGTTCCAATGTTTGGTTTATGTGTTCTGTTTGTCCATCAGTCTATGGGTGAAATGCAGTTGAGAATGCTATTTTTGTTCCAAGTGTTTTGAATAGTGATTGCCAAAAGTTGCTTGTAAACTTTGGATCTCGGTCGCAGATAATAATTCATGGTAATCCATGTAGACAAAAAATATTATTGAAAAATATTTTTGCTACGTCTGGTGTGGTATCAGTTGTTTTGCTTGCTATAAAGTGAGTCTGTTTGCTGAGTCAATCGACAAAGACAGTTATTGCGTCTTTTCCAGATGTTGTTTTCGGTAGTTGGACAATGAAATCCATACTAATTTGTTCCCATTTTTCGGCCGGTATAGGTAGTGGTTGTAGTAGTCCAGCAGGTGATTGTCGGAGTGTTTTGTTATGTTGACAAGTGTCGCAGGAAGCTATGAAGCTCTTGGTGCTTGTAAACATTTTTGGCCAGTAAAAGTTTTTGGTGAGTGCTTCATAAGTTTTATCAAATCCAAAGTGTCCTGCTAAGGGTATATCATGGTGTTCTTGTAGAATCTTGACATGAAGGTTTGATGGTATGAAGAGTCGATCTTCATAATAGAGGTTGTTGTTTCGCATCTTGAATTTATTTGTCATGTCTGGTTTGGTGTAAAGTTCTTCTATGATATTCTGTGCTTCTTTGTCTGTCTGGACTCCTTCTTGAATTTCTTGTATCCAGTTGTCTGTGATTTCGATGATAGCTTTGATTTGTTCATTCTCTTGTTATTGTCAGGATAATGTATCTGCTACAACATTAAGTTTCCCAGGTTTGTAGATTATTTCGAAGTGATAGTTATTGAGATGGTCCATCCATCATGCTTGTTGGGTGGAGAGGGTCGGTTGTTTGTTCAGGTACTTGAGTGATTCATAATCTGTATAGATCAAGAATTTGTTGTCTATCAGGTAGTGTCTCCAAGCCTATATTGCATCGATTATTGCGAGTAACTCTTTTTCGTGGACAGGGTAGTTTCTTTCTGCGGATGTCATTTTTCTTAAATGGTAGGCGATAGGTTGGTCTTCTTGTGAAAGTATGGCTCCAATTGCATAATCTGAGGCATCGGTAGTTACTACAAATTGTAAGTTCTGATCTGGGCTTCTAAGGACAGGTGCAGTTGTTAACTTTTCTTTCAAAGTTTCGAAGGCTGTGTTATGCTGGTTATTTCATTCCTGAATAACATTTGTGCCTGTAATTGTCAGATCATGTAGGCATGCTACAATTCCTGCGTAATTTTTGATAAACCTTTGGTAGTATCCTGCTAGTCCTAGGAAGGATTGTATTTCCTTGATTGTTGTTGGTTTTTTCCATTTCTTGATTGCCTTGATTTTTGTAAGAGGGTTTCTCCTAAACCACCTGTGAGGAAGCGTCTGATGATACTAATCCACGTTGGACTTAGGAATCTCCGAGTACGTTGCAAGGTTTCTAAGGTATCGAAAGTACTTTGTTTCTTTTATAAGATTATTAATTGTGAATTTCAGACTTATAGTCTTTAGCGCTCTTAATATGTGTAGAAGGGGGTGAGATCTTTAGCTCTCAAAGGGATCTTGAGTGTGCACTGCTATTGAACTAAAGTTTATTGAATAAAGAATTGAGGGATATTTATACAAAATTCTCGAGGTGCTATATGGGTAGCTGCCCAGGTTACTACTCGAAAAACTATTGGCTATTCAAAATATAAACTAATTATGAATTTATGTGATATAACGAGTATAAGTTATGGATTTAAGATGGTTAAAGATTTAAGACAGTTAAAAGGTTTCACAAATCAAGGAACTGTTCCAATTGGTCGAAATCTCTTTATATTACACGGATTTCTTCTTTAAGTTCCTTAAAGGCATTTTGAGATAGTTGGTGAAATGCAGATGGTGAGAAATCAGGTAGTTCCATCACTACTTAACGGATGCTGCGGTGCAATTACTGCGCTCTTACAATTTTTGCAGGGTCAACTAGAATGCCTTGTTCATTGATTCAGTATCCAAGATATACAACTTTTTTTTGTAAAAAGTTACATTTGCTGACTTTAGCATATAACTGATATTTTCTCAGGATCTCCAGTACTTGGCGGAGATGTTATAAGTGTTCTTCTTTTGTTTTACTATAGATCAGTATGTCATCAATGTAGACAACTACGAATTCGTCGAGTAGTGGTCTGAATATGTCATTCATCAGTCCTTGAAATATTGTAGGTGCATTTGTCAGTCCAAAAGGCATGACTTTCCATTCGTAATATCCGTATCAAGTTCTAAATGCTGTTTTCGGAATGTTTTCTTTGGCAATGTGGATCTGGTAGTATCCTGATCGTAAGTTGATTACCGAGAATATAGTTGCTCCTTTGAGTCAGTCGAATAATTCCATGATGTTGGGTAATGTATATCGGTTCTTGATGGTTATATTGTTGAGTTGTCAATAGTCAATGCACATTCTAATTCCATCCTTCTTCTTGACAAATATGATAGGTGCTCCAAAAGGTGATGTGCTAGGTTGAATAGATCCTCGTTCAATTAATTCTTCTAGAGTCTTCTTGAGTTCTTATAACTCTGGTCCGGATAATTGATAAATTTTCTTGAATGGTGGTTCTGCACCAGGTATTAAGTCAATTCGGTGATCAATACTTTGTTTTGGTAGTAGTCCTTCTGGTAAGTTTATAGGAAATCGGTCTGTGAATTCAGTGATAAGTGGTTGTAAAGATATGTCCAGGCTATTAATGTCTATGTCCATTTCAGTGGTAATTTTAGCAATGTCCTTTTCCATAATAATGCAGCAGTAAACTATGTCATCTTTTTCGAGATGTTGGTAGAATTTTTTAGCTGAGTAGAGTCAGATCTTGCCGTTTCTTGATTTGGAGACCAATTTGATGTCCTTGTTTCGATGAGTAAATTCTATAGTTCCGCTTGGCCAGTTGATGTTAGGGTTCTTCTGATCTAGCCAACTTTTTCCAAATACTACACTTGGTCTGGGCATGCCTATGATTTCGAAATTCAGTGCATCCTGGTATGATTCGATTGATATTGGAAGGTTCTTGGCGGTATGGGTGACTCGTTAGGTTCCTCCATCGGCAACTTCTACAATCATTGCTGCTTTGTGGGGTGACTTGATCACTTTAAGTTGATTGGCTAGTTATTTGCTGATAAAATTGCATGTTGCTCCACTGTCGATCAGTATGTTAACTGTTTCGTTCTTCATTGTTCCTTTGTAGAAGAGAAGTTCTATCTTCTTTCCGAGTGATGATAAGGTTCTATGTTCTACTTTTTCTTTTGTATCTTCTACTTTCATTTCTTTGATAGACCACATGTCTGTTGTATCTTCGATTGACCAATCCGTTTTCTTCTCCTTAGTTGGTAATTTTATAGCTTTGTGTGCCTGTTTTGCTTCTTCTTCTTCCTTTACTAACTGTTGAATCTGTGGTTTCTTACTTTCTTCTCTGCAACTCCAGCATTTCCAGGCATCATCTGCACAGTAGGTTCTGTTTCCATGAGGACAGCATCTATATGGTACTATTCCTTGTGCCATTTTTAGATACCAACGTTCATCCTTGGTAAGTGTAGGTTTCTTTTTGTCTGTCGAACCAAATCCTCCTGCAGCTTGTTCAGTTTTTGGAAGCTGTTCTATGACTTTGGCTGTAACTGAGTTGTCTAGTTTGATGAATACGAATTGCGCTAGCTTGGCTCCTTTGGTGACTCGGTATTTGCGTCGAGCTGATAAGTTGTGAACTGCTAGTATAATTTCGCTAGTATAGTCTGCATCAATAACTCCTGCTTTGATCGAGATTCCTTCCTTGATTTTGCTGCTTTTATCTAGGATTTGTGTATAAGTTCCATTTGGTGACTTTAGGGCAATTCCTGTTTTGATCAGAAAAATCAATCCTGGTGGGATCAGAGCATCTTCATTTATATGGATATCATATCCTGCAGAGTTTGCTGTTTTCTTGGTAGGTACTATAGCATCTGGGTGCTTCTTTTTGACCAGGAAGTTGGTTTCATTGTTGGTTTCTTGTATCATGTATAGTCATTTATCTTCTGATGATTCTTCCTGTTCTTCTTCCTCATCTTCTTGCCTTCCTTCGTCAATATCGGCCAGTTCTTGCCAAGTGCCATTGTAGGCTAGGTTGCATCCCTTGCCATCGATAGTAGATGAGTCATGGACAGTCCAAAGATCTTGTGGGTAGATTTCGTCCCAATATACTCCTTGTTCATATCTCTTCTTGTCTCCCCAAAACTTTCCTTTACTAACGTATTGATAGCTTCTCCAGAAAATATCATAAATTTCTCCAGTGTTGTTGGCATAGAGGTGTGGGTTCTTGCCATGGTAGGGTCCATTGTTCATTGGTGGCATCTGTCGGCGTCTTGGTTGTGGTTTTATTCTTCGATCCTTCTTTTTGATGGTGAGGAAGTCTTCAATAAATGCAGTGTCAGCGTCGTGATAGATGGTTGTCTCAGGTTCATGTAAGTCACCTATATTGGTTGCTTCTCTGAATGTTAGTTTGCTTGGTCCAGGTATATGTCGGAATGTAGATGCTGTGAGATTGATAGGTTCCTCGATAGATAGTGATGTGATAGGTACAGTAGGTCCTAATGGTGTTGTTTCAGCAAATCGTGTGAGGTCTTCGGCTACTAATTTCTCAAATAATCTGTTTGCAATTCTGTAGTAGATGGTGCCTTGGTGTGTTGAGTAATCAAATTGTGAGTTGGTAATCTACTCTTTGATGACTTGACGATTATTATATCCTTGTACGGTAGTTGTAAGGTTGGTGAATTGGTGTTCTGCTTGTATGATAGAAACAATGTCATGATCTCCCTTGATGTTTTCATAGAGGAAATCTTGAAATGCTTCGAAGTAAGCTTCAGTTGTAAGAGGGTTTTCAAATTCTTCTAAAAGTTCGTTGTAGAGTTCAAGGTATGTTTCGCCTCGTAAACGAGCTACTGTTGTTGAATCAGTGCTTCGTAGCAATTGCTGATATTGTATCCACTTGAAGGGTTCTGTGATGTATGTAGCCTCTCTGGCTTGTTGGAAGTAAGATGTGTGTGGTGTTTTTAGTAGCACTTTGAGTACGTCGGTCGTGTCTAAAAGGAATTGGTAATTCTAGGCCTTTTGCAAAATTAGTAGTATGTTTCTAATTATTATATGGTTTTTCGTTACCACTGCTACCAAGTTGTTAGGGGGGTTTCTCTTAAACCGCCTGTGAGGAAGCGTCTAATGATACTAATTCGCGTTGGACTTAGGAATCTCTGAGTACGTCGCAAGGTTTCTAAGGTATCGAAAGTACTTTGTTTCTTTTATAAGATTATTAATTGTGAATTTCAGACTTATAGTCTTTAGCGCTTTTGATGTATGTAGAAGGGGTGAGATCTTTAGCTCTCAAAGAGATCTTGAGTGTGCACTGCTATTGAACTGAAGTTTATTCAAATGAAAGCTAAGGGGGTATTTATACAAAAAATCAGATAGTACTGCTATAAAGGTAGCTGCCTAAGATAGTACTTCTGATAGCAGTAATACTTCAAAAAGAATTACTGAAATAAGTAATGCAGTTAAAGGTAATACTGAAAAAAGTAATAATTAAAAAGGAAATACTATATGAAGTATTTCTGAAAAGAGTAATGCTAAGATAGGTAATGTAGAAAAAGGAAATGCTTCAATAAGTAATACTACTAAAGGCATTTCTGAATATAGTAATGCTACAAAAGGAATTTCCTAAAACAGGATTTTCTCATTGAGTAATTCCTCAATTGACAATGCCCTACTCGGTAATGCCTCATTCAGTATTTCTAATTCGGGAATTATCATATCAGGTAATTCTATTTCGGGTATTTCTTCAAGGGGGATTTCTTCATCTGTCTCGGACTGACTGGATGTTTCAGAGTCTTCTTTGTCCAAGAAATCGGAGATGATGTAGGTACTGTCCCGGGAATATCTCTCTTTTATGACTTCCAGTATTCAGTTTAGTTGTTCTTCTGGGATCCTGTCCCATTTTCCAAGTGAGAGTGTTCCAATTCGGTTGATTGCTTGTGGCTATCATTTGAAGAAGTGGAATATTCTTCTTTCTCTTTCGAATTCAGTGTCTGTTAATCCTATTTGGTTCTTGGCTTCGACGAGGTCAGGTACTAACATATTGTTAGTAGTGGTAAATAAGGCATAACCCATTTGGTAGTAAGCCTGATATTGTTTAGAGATATTGAATGTTCTGAATATGTTGATGTTGTTTCGTAAATATCATACTATATTGTCGTTATCTTCCAACATGACTTCTACATGTACTCGATTGGTTTCGTGGTATCATTGGCTAATTGCTTCATCGATTAGGGCTTCTACTTCATCTATATTCAGAGGTAGAGGTTCTTGACGGTGGGCAGTGTTACGGCGGTTGTCTCCATTGTATGGAATAACTCTGAGTCCGGTTGTGATCCTGATGGCAGGCATGGTTGTTTGTTATGTTCCTGTAAGTGTTTGTTGCTGCTTTTTATATATATCACTCTTACAGTAGATTTTGAAAGCATGAATTGTAAGACCCCATGATCAATTTGGTCGATTTATTAAATGGGTCCCTGTTATAATAGTTAAACTAATTGTTAGTCTATCTCCAGTAGTTGCTGCTATAGTTATAACTTCAGTAGCACTTTCTTTAATGGCTAGCAAGACTTCTGCTATACTTATTATAACTAATAAGGTTGAAGACTAGTAATTATAGTTTAGTTCTGATATAACACTTGTCTATTTTGTTGAGACTTCTTAATTCTCTTTTCTTTTTTGATAGTTAAATCAGCCATGTCATCAGAAGTCCTTAGTCTCCAAAGTCTGCATGGTTTCCTTGGCCTTCATCAGATGATCAAGAGAATATACATCCTTCTTCTATAATTGTTGAAGATTGGGTTGATGTTCGAAAATGCCAATCTATTGAAAGGGTTAAGTCTTGGTTTTCAGAATCTCAGTCTCCTTATAGAGTTCTAGGATTTGAGGAGTGGGTAAATTTATAGAGGGCTTATGTTGCCTTCCATTGTACATCACCATCATCTTCTTTTTCTAAGTAAATCTGAATAAATAATCATTTTCTTGATTGAGGTCCTTTATCTATTAATTATTCAGTTTGTAGTCTAGATATTGCTAATCATTGTTTTGTCGATAATCATTCATCTGTTTCTAATTCAACTAGTATTGTTATATCGGCTGGTGCTTGTTGCTCCAGAGTGTATAATTCATTTCTATCAATACTGATTTGGTAATCTACATCTCCAATGAATGATTTGTATTATCTTCTTAAGATTGCTTGTATTGACATATCTTTATAAAGTCCATTCGCAAAGTTCGCCTACTTTTGAAGTCTGTCTACGCCTCTCATTGTTGTGATCGTCTCCATTCCTCCTCGATATTATAGTCTTCTTGCTGATTTGTAGATGTTTACTTCAAGTATATTGCAAGTATTCCAAAAGAATTTAAGCCTTAATAAAATGTTTGTAATATATGTTCCTTAAATGTCGATTATATTGTAATTGTAATGACACTAAATATTCATTGTGTTGAGTATTAATGTTGCTGCTACCAAAGTTGTATCTTGCCATTTCAGCAGTTTGCTAGGTAGTTTTTCATTGTTACTGCTATCAAGTTGTAAGGGGTGGTGGTGTTTCATAACCTGCGGCTACCAAGTTGTAAGGGAGTTTCTTCTAAACCACCTATAAGGAAGCATCTGATGATACTAATCTATATTGGACTTAGGAATCTCCGAGTACGTTACAAGGTTTCTAAGGTATCGAAAGTACTTTGTTTCTTTGTAAGAATATTAATTATGATTTTCAGACTTATAGTCTTTTAGTGCTCTTGATGTGTGTAGAAGAGGATAAGATCTTTAGCTCTCAAAGAGATCTTGAGTGTGTACTGCTATTGAACTCAGTTGTCAGAATATTGCAAGAATAGTGCAGAACTTCAATTTAATAAGTCCGCAACTATCTACATTATGCGAGCCTCTTGAGATTCCAGCTTTTGTAGAGATTTGTATAAGTTTAGTATATTGGTTTCTGATGTAGGAGTTATTATATTGAAACTAAGACTAGACTTGACTGAAGTTTATTGAATAAAAAATTGAGGGGGTATTTATATAAAAGATTAGATAGTACTGCTATAAAGGTAGCTGCCTAAGATAGTACTTCTAATAGTGGTAATACTTTAAAAAGAAATACTGAAATAAGTAATACAGTAAAAGATAATACTGTAAAAAGTAATAATCAAAAAGGAAATTACTAGAGATAGTAATTTGAGAAAAGGAAATACTATATGAAGTATTTCTGAAATGAGTAATGCTAAGATAAGTAATATAGAAAAAGGAAATGCTTCAATAAGTAATACTACTAAAGGCATTTCTGAATATGGTAATGCTATAAAAGGAATTTCCTAAAACAGAATTTCCTCATTAAGTAATTCCTTAATTGGCAATGCCCTGTTTGGCAATGCCTCATTTGGTATTTCTAAATCGGGAACTACTATATTGAGTAATTCTATTTCAAGTGACTAGAATGTTCTAAGTAGTGCTGCAACACAGTAATGGTTATTTGTAATGTCTAATAATATCACTCTTACATCTGTCTATAGGTCCAGGGTTAAGTAGATTTGTATCTTCTTCAGTATGTTTTATAAGTCTTCTAAGTGTAGGATTGGATATACATACTTTTTAGTGACTGAGTTCAATTTGCAGTAATTGATAACTATTCTCTGTCTATCTTTCTTCGGTACTATGCTGATAAGTGATGCCCAAGGGCTTTTCGACTATATAATCACTCCTGACTCTAATAGCTCTTGAATATGCTTTCATACAAAGTCATGATAGTTGGCTGGTAATCTGTAGGGTGCTTGTTTGATTGGTTTGGCATCTCCTGTATCAATATAGTGAGTGAAGAAGGCTTAGTCTGGTAGATCCTTGAAACTGATCGTGATGTCATACTCCTTTAGTAGGTCTTGTAATTGCTTCTTCTGATTTGGTAACAGATTTTTATTGAGGGAGTAGATGTGCTTCTTGGCGTTTTTCTAGTTATCCAGTCTTTCTATTATCACATTTGCTTGTCTAGTCAATTCAAATCCTTTCCTTCTACATCGTATTTCTTCTAAATCCTTCACTTCTTTCAAAGGCTGCTGTTCACATTTGATGATTACCATTTGAGCAATTTGATCTCCTTGGTATACTTTGAATTAGCTGTGGTTATGATTGACTAGTCCAACCTCAATTTCTCCTTTGTAGTTTTCATCTATTAATCCAGGGAAGGCTCCTATTCCAGAGTTATGGTAGAGTTCACTTCTTGCCTATACTTGTGCACATTGTCCTGGTGGTAGAGCAATAGCAATTCCAGTTTTTATAAAGGCTGATGATTTTGGTTCTAGGGTGCAATCTTCATCTGTATATAGGTCGTAACCTGTAGCTCTAGTTTTTCTCTTTGGTATAATTGCACTTTCTGTCAGTTTCTTAACTCAAGTTGCTGTTTCCTTTTTTTCAACCGTGAATACTTCTTCAAAGGTGGAGACATTCAGTTCCTTCCATTGTTCGTAAGGTTGTGTCTTAAGGTAGGTTCTGCTATAAGTCCTTCCACCACCAATAGCATATGCTGATATGTTCATTAGGGTGAATTATTTCCTCTAGCACAATGATTTCTTCTTCTAAGTCTGAGTCGCTTTCTTCAATTAGAGTCAGTCTATCATCTTCATCATCTTCTTGAAATAAGGCTATAATTTCGATGAGAGTCTGAGTAGTATAGACTTCATTGCTCTATTCATTAGGTACTTTGTCTTCATTTTCTCTGAGTACTATCTATTCTTATTGTTGGTTATAGCATTCTTTCCAGATTCTATAGTAGTTAATATCATATGGTTTGTCTGAATATCTGATCCAGTTTTCACATTCTCAAAGATTATAGGGATTGACTTCATCCCAATAGCATCCTTGCAGGTAGATGTTGCAGTTTCCCCAAAGATATCCTTTACCGATATATCCAATATTTATCCAAAACAGTCCTATACTTCTCCAGTATTATCTGCAAATGGGTGAGGGTTCTTTCCATTGTGCAGTTCATAGTTTATTGAGAGTGGAGTCCTTCAATAGGTCTGTAATAACCTTAGTTTCTTGATTCTTTTCTTGGTCGGTAGATGCATCTCCAAGGTATTCTGGTAAGGTATCAACTTCATATTACTGCAAGTTTATATCATCTCAGCACAATAGATGCATTGCTTACAGAATGGGCATCTAGTATTTCTCATGTTGTATTCAATCAACTGGTTCTTTTCTAAAGGCATCAAGTAGTAGTATTTACTATAGATCACTACATTGGCTTCTTCTTCTTCTATTATGTTGAGGTATATCTATCTGGGGGTTATTTCTTCATCTGTATCACTTTCGTCTTCTGATTTCTGAGTAAGTTTCAGTACTACTCCTTTCTGAATATCCAGAGGTACATTGAACTTCCTTCCATAGTTGACAAAGATTAACCTTTGTGCATTCAGGTCAATTCTGACTTTTGCTTTCTTTAATCAGCTATTGCCCAAGATGGTATTGTAGGATTGTGCATCAGTGATGACCATTCTCACAGGTATAATTTCTATTCTAAACTGGACTGGTACTTCTTGGAGTACTCCTAAAGGTATGCTGCTTTTTCCACTTGCGATGACCAAGATAGAGGTAGCAGGTTCATCAATATCTCATCCTAGACAGTCTAGGAAATGCTTGGCTATAATACTGACTCCTACTCCTATATCGATAATGACTGAGCATGCTAAACCTCTAATGTTGCATTGTGTATAGGCGGATGAGGTATAGGTTTGCTCCTCTTGTTCTTCGGTGGTATTAACTTCCTTGAATCGGATGGTTGATTTAGTTTCAGTAATCTGCATCTTTACCTTTTGCTTTGTCGATAGTGTGATCTGGAAGAGTTGTTTAAAGGTAATGTTGGCCTTTTGACTGACAATATCTTACCACAGGTCATATTTAAATTCTCTAACCCTCTTAGGCTTCTTTTTCTTGTTTTCTTCCTGATCGATCATCTCTTCATCTCCCATAGTTGAGATAACTGTCTCACCAGGTTGCATTATCTGTTTAAAGGTTATCCCATTAGTCTTCATTCAGTTGTTGTCTTTGTATTGGCTTCTTAGGTTTTTCAATGATAACTTCAGGTTCCTGGGTCAGTTTCTTTCTTAGATAGGGCGTCTTCCTAGTAGTAGTGCAGCTAACTGTCTTAACAGGGTAGGCTTCCAAGTATTCTTTACTAAATTCTTCATTCTCTTCTTTGATTTCTTGCACTATGTTGGTATGGTCAGCCTTCTTTTCTTCTTCTCTCTTCCATCCTTCCTTCTGACTCCTAGTTCAGCAATCCTTGGCAAAGTGACCATGTCTTCTATAGAGAAAACAATTCATTTCAGTCTTATTGCATTCTTCAGTGACAAAGGTTCCTCTCAGTTGCTTATTCTGGTGAATCACCTTGGCTTCAAGATCAGCTATGTATACTGTCATTTTGAAGAACATCTTGGTAATCTTTTCCATTTCATCTTTGTGTGTTGTCTTTCCTGTTTTTACTATAACTATCAATTTAATGGTATCCTCCTCAAGTAGTTCAGCTATTGCAGATACCATTTGAACTATGGGTTATTCCAGTGCTGAATTTCCTGCATAAATCTTGTAGTAACTTGTCATATAGAGATGCTACATGTTCTGCTTCAGTATCCTAAAAGGCTTGTATCATTCTGACTTTCTCATCCATTCTGTAGATTAAACCTCTTGATATAGCATTGGAGATTTGTAGATAAGCTATTCATAAACACCATTTCTTACACAACTGGGCTGGTTTCTTTATAGAGTTGTATATACTGATCAATAGTAGTAACCCAATCTTCTAAGCATTGGTTGATTGACATCTTCATGTTGAATAGTTGTTCTTTGATTGATTCTTACTTTTATTCGGTAAAATACTTCTCTTCTAATCAGGCTCTTGTAGTATCCTAGTGAGCAGTGGCTATTACTGCAGCTGTGGCTCTATTTCCAGCTGCTGCAGTGGCTGCAAGGAGTAATCCTCCTAGTCCGGTAGCTGTTAGAGCTATGTGGTATATTTCTTTTACAGGTCCTCTAAGTTGAGTGGCCAGGATAGGGATCCATCAAGTGCTAGCTATTCCCTTGGCTGTGAAGTAGCTCTTCAAATCATCTAGGAATTCTTGAACATATTCCTTAATATATCCATAAAAGGTAGGTAGTCTATCTGTTATAGTTTCTTCATTTTCTTGAGGTCTTCTCCTAGGTAGTTGTAGTAATACAGGCAGTGGTGATGGTAGTGCTGTTCTTGCTTTTGTCTTCTACTATAGATTTTAGCAAGTTTGGTTATACAATATAGGTAACAAATCAGTCAAGGTGTCGAGTGATTTCCTACCAGTCGGCACTAATTGTGATGGGCTAAAATATATTAATGGCAAAATACTCGAAGTTGAGCAAGTGCAGAAAATATGCTTTAAGGGTCTTAGTGGTTTATGTAGTAGTATCTTAAGAAGGGTAATGTGTGTCAATATAAGTATTAACTGGCAAGATTTAAGTGTGATCGATTGAATAAAGTATATCTGTTAGAATCTTGAAACTATCCCAATTGCTTACTCCTTGAGTAAGGCTTTAGTATCCCTTAGGTTGTCCATTGTAAGCTTTTTAGCTTGTTGCAGTTCGAATTTTATTGATAATTATGAGCGAGGTATTTATAAGAAATTACAAGGTGCTATACAGGTAGCTATCCAGGTTACTACTTGAATTTCTGATTAGCTCAGCTAAATATAAGATATAAATTGATTGGCTAGAATATAATAAAATGATATATCAGATTATAATGTAATTGGATGGCAAAATAATATATCAAATTGAAATACTATTTTAGGTTATAATATAATTGCAGATCTCAATAACATTATAAGTCTCAATGTTATTATAGGTTATATGATTGTGATCTTACATGATCAAATTATATGTTGTCACAAAATGTTCTATCACACTATGAAGATCAACTCTTTTTACTACTGAATCTTTATGTCAAGATTCTATAAGAACATTATAACATACCCTTAGTAGGATACTTCAGATTTGACAAGACTTATAAAGCACTTACTAGAAACTTTTACTAGCCAAAAATGTTTACAAGTACCAAAAGCTTTATAGCTTCTTATAACACTTGTCAACATAACAAAACATCTAGACAATCACCCACTGGATTATTATAATTACTATCTATACTTACTAAGAAATGGGAATAAATTAGTATAAATTTCATTCTTCAACTGTCAAAAACAATATCTGAAAAAGATGCAATAATCATCTTCATTGATTGACTCAATAAACAAACATACTTTATTACAAGTAAAACAACCGATACTACACCTGACATAGCAAAAATATTTTTCAATAATATTTTTCATCTATATAGACTACTACAAATTATTATCTGTGATCAAGACCCAAAATTTATAAGCAATTTTTGGCAATTGCTATTTAAAATACTTGGAATAAAAATAGCACTATCAACTGCATTTCATCTACAGACTGACGGACAAATAGAATATATGAACCAGACATTAGAACAAATACTTAGAACTTATATAAACTATCAACAGAGTGACTGAGATGAATACTTAACTGCCACCGAATTCATATATAATAATGCTCAGCAAAAGTCAACAAAACTATCACTATTTTTTCTGAACTATAGCTATCATCTGCTAACACTAGCAACCCTTTTACTAGAAAAGGTTGAATTAATAGTACAAGTTATTGATGACTTCACTACATAGATAACCAATCTGCTGACTAAGGTACAAGATGCAATTCATAAAGTACAATTATAACAAATGAAATATATAAACAAAAAAAAATATAAAAAATCATTTAATATAGATAAAATAATCTTATTATCCTCAAGACATATCACATTATAACATTTATCTAATCAACCTTCAAAGAAACTTCAGAATAAGTTTTTTGGACCATTCAAGATTATTGCAAAAAATATCAGCTATTGCTAGTTATAATAATCTAGTGGGTGATTATTGAAGTGTTTTGTTACATTGACAAGTGTCACAAGAAGCTATAAAACTCTTAGTACTTGAAAACATTTTTGGCCAGTAAAAGTTTCTGGTGAGTGCTTTGTAAGTCTTATCAAATCTAAAGTATCCTGCTAAGGATATATTATAATATTCTTGTAGAATCTTGACATGAAGGTTTGAGGGTATGAAGAGTTGATCTTCATAATAAAGGTTGTTATTTCAAATCTTGAATTTGTTTGTTATGTCTAGTTTAGTATTGAATTTGTCTATGATTTTTTGTATTTCTTTGTCTACTTGAACTCCTTCTTGAATTTCTTGTATCTAATTTTCTGTGATTTCAATGATAGCTTTGATTTGTTTTTCCTTCTGTTATTGTCAAAATAATGTGTCTGCTACAACATTAAGCTTTCCAGATTTGTAAATTATTTCAAAGTGATAATTGTTGAGGTAGTTTATCTATCACACTTGTCGAGTGGAGAGAGTCAGTATTTGAGTGATTTATGATCTGTATAGATCAAGAATTTGTTGCCTATCAGGTAGTATCTCCAAGCTTGTATTGTGTTGATTATTGCGAGTAATTCTTTTTCATGAACAGAGTAGTTTCTTTCTGCAGATAATATTTTTCTTAAACAGTAGGTAATAGGTTGGTCTTCTTGTGAGAGTATAGCTCCAATTGCATAATCTGAGGCATTGGTAGTTACTACAAATTGTAGATTCTAGTCTGGGCTTCTAAGGACAGGTATGGTTGTTAACTTTTCTTTTAAGGTTTCAAAGGCTATGTTATGATTTTCATTCTATTCTTGATTAACGTTTGTGTCTGTAACTGTAAGGGGGTTTCTCCTAAACCGCCTTTGAGGAAGCGTCTGAGGATACTAATCCGCGTTGGACTTAGGAATCTCCGAGTACGTCGCAAGGTTTCTAAGGTATCGAAAGTACTTTGTTTCTTTGTAAGATTATTAATTGTGAATTTCAGACTTATAGTCTTTAGCGCTTTTTGATGTGTGTGGAAGGGGGGTGAGATCTTTAGCTCTCAAAGGGATCTTGAGTGTGCACTGCTATTGAACTGAAGTTTATTGAATAAAGATTGAGGGATATTTATATAAAAAGGTCAAAGCTAAATATATGATAATATAACTGATAAATGAGGTGATGGTCAAATGATATGCTAATGATCTGATGATCAAGGACTGAGATGACTGAGCACCAATAATAATACTTAATGATCACAATAAAAGTATGGGAAAACTGCTAAATTAATTCTGAGTGATGGGAACGGTGGGATCAGTGGGAATGATTGCTGCGTCATTAAGGGATTACGATGTTTGCTTGGTTGCTGCGTCATTCCTGGCGGATTATGTGAGAATCAGAAGAGCTTGAGAAATTGGATGGAACGATCACTGATGGAATCAGAAGATCGGATGGTGAGAAATCGGGTAGTTCCATCACTTCTTGGCGGATGCTGCGGTGTAGTGCAATTGCTGCGGTGCAATTACTGCGCTCTTACAACTCTTCCCCTCTTAGGAGAAAATAGCGTCCTCGCTATTTCTAAGGAACTTGAAGTTATCTTAAAATATGAATATAAGAAAATACT